>PHNY01074130.1:4953-28028 GCA_003724115.2 Anethum foeniculum
ATGAATTTCATTTGCTTCCTTTTAAGTGTAGACTTTTCACTAACCAATCACGTGGTATAATTATGTCCATGTAATTGATTTATGCTTCTTTGATTTCAATAAATTGAAGTGTAACTGTCGACCAGCTTCTTTCCTTGTATGTCTTGAACTTGAAAAATCATCTAAGTTTCCAACTATCGACAGATTTTCCCTTGTGTGGCTAACTATCGACAAGAACCTCCTTTGTATAGCTTTGCCTTAGAGTTTGTGGAGATCCATACTCAATTGTTGACAAACCAATGTTAGTATACCCTAACTGTCGACATAATGTTTTCCCTTATAAGTATTTTGACTTAGTTTTTGAGGGAATAACACCAATGGTCGACACCCTTCTCCTTTATAGAGTTTTGACTTAGATTAATTAGAAGGTAGAGTGCAATTGTCGACAATAAGTCCTAGTACAACCTAACTGTCGACAGGTTTGTCCTTGTATAGCTCAACTGTCGACAAGGTTGCCTAGTGTAGGTACTTAGTACAATTTTCAAGTCATTTCTTGTGTTTCTTGAGCTGTATTCAGTCTGACCTCCAATCTTCAGAATTTCGTATTTGAACTTTGAACATTCTTGACGAATACGAATTCCACTCAATAATTCTTCAATAGATAATACTTGGATTTCCCTTCACAGATCACTGACACCTAGTGCAATTGGTCTGGTTCACATACGACTACTTCTGCTCTCAGGTCTTCGTATTATGAGACAACTAACTAATGCCTTTCCCATTCATTCCCCTGCCCCAGAAAAATCCATTCATCAGTTTTTCAATGCCATCCATAACGTAGCTTGGGATAAAAAACAACGACATCCAGAAGTTTGGTATCGATTGCGTAGCCGACTTTAAAAGAGTAACTTTTCCTGATTTTGACAGCTCCTTATTTGTCCATCCCTGAAGCTTCTGCCTTATACGATCCGTAAGAAAACCAAACACTTCACTTTTATTCTTACCAATGTACATAGGCATTCCAAGGTATTTCCCAAGGATACTACTTTCACTAACACCTAAACTCTCACAAACCAGCATTTTATCCCCAGTGCTTGTGTTTGGGCTAAAAATAATATTCGAATTTAAATAATTTATAGTTTGACCTGAAGCTTCCTCATATCTATTCAAAATTGTTTTTACTGCCCCTGCTTCTGCTAGCGATGCCTTGAAAAAGAAGCAGCAGTCATCCGCGAACAAAAGGTGGGAGACACTCGGTGCACTTCTAGCCACTTTGCATCCATGAATTAATTGCACTCTTCATTTCGCCTTAACATAGCCGATAATCCTTCTACACACAGTATATAAAAGTACGGGGATATAGGATCACCTTGGAGGACCCCTCTTTGTGGCTGGATTTCACCAAAAATACTCCCATTATGTAAGAAACTGTACGATACTGTAGTAACACAAACCATAATTCTTTAAATCCAGATTTGCTGAAACCCAAACTTATTTAAAATCTGCTCCACAAAACTCCATTCCAAACGATCATAAGCTTTCAAAATGTCAATTTTCAATCCGGCCACACCATTCTTTCCTTGGGTCTTCCTTCGAATAAAATGATTAAACACTCAAATTTTTTCTCAGCTAGAGGACCAAGAAATTGGGACTCTAGACATTAATCAACCAATATTCCAACTAGTGGTTGAACAACATTTAGTTGGTCAGTAGATGCACGCGAGGGCATACTCCAATGACACCAACACAAACACAGTGGTTTCACCAGTCATTACTGGAGACACTGTGACAAAATCACCTTCACTCATCATTCAGGATGTTTTGAAGGATGTGTCAGCAATGAAAAATGAGGCTACTGATGTAACTCATCCCACATATGTGGAGACATCAGTAGACCTCACAGTTATTCAACAGCTGGAATCTAAGAGTCAAATTTCTACTAATCCTGGCTTGGAATCTTCATCCATTCCAGAGGGGCCTAGCCCTAGCTCTCACTTTGTCAATCAACGGTTGCAGCCTGTGCAATATGACAGTGCTACATGACCATCTACTAATCCAAAATTGACGGAGTCTTTTGACTATGAAGATCAGTTAGATGGGCTCTCTAAAATTGCACAACATCTAGCCACATCAAACATGCCCAATGTTGTCTATCAGGCTATACTTTTGGAGCATCAGCAAGATATGGAAGTTCAAAGAGCCAAAATAGTCAATGAAGTTGAACAAGAAGAAAATATTGATGCTTGGCTGTACACTATTTACAAGGTGGAAATGAAGGATGCTCTTACAAAGATCATATATGAGTATTTAATGTCTCTTGGGTCTTGTGCTAATGGTCTTTCTCCTACAGACCTATACGAAGCATTGAATGACTCCACCAAGCTCAATCTTAAATGTCTGACTCTTTTAGGGAAAGGAATGCAGCATGAAATTGATCTCTTGAAGACTCACACTCTGAATCACATTAAGAAGATCAAGGATGAATTTGCGAAAGCCCTTCCTAAAATGACCTTTGAGATACATGAAGCTGCTGATATCAAGTCAGTGATCAAAAGTATAGACTCAGAAGCCACCCACAGAACAACTGCTTCAAACAAACTTTCTTCAGCTGCTTCAGAACTCATCAAGCAAAACCTGTCTATTAATGCCAAATGTGATATTTTGTGGCAAAATAAATATGGAAACATGCTCCCTACAGAGGTGCCACTTCACAAATTGTCTATGGTAGAAGTGGATGCACTGAAGAAACAATCCTTAGATTGCTTTTCCTCCGCTCAGTTGCTTGACATGATGCAGATTTTAGAAAAGACTGTTAAGGAGTTAAAAGAGGAGAATGCTGGATTGATAATTTTCCTGGAGAAGGTTGATGAAAAGGTTGAAGTTTTCGCTACAACTACAAATGATGTTCTCCTCACTCAATAACATATGCTTACTCAAATCATGGCACATCTGCAAATTCCTGTTGAAACTTCACTGTCATCGGTCTCTAACAAGCCTAAGGGGGAGAAGAAGCAGGAGAAGAAGAAGGAGAAAGAGCAGGAGGATGAGAACAGAGGTAAGGAGATCGGGAAGGCCATAGTTCTGAAGAAAACAGGAGCAGACATGTCTAAAATGGCTGAGGAAGAAGAAATAAAAATCATAAAGTTTCCTAGAGTGGAACTAAAGGATGCTGAGGGAAAACTAATGATTGTTGACAACACCTTCTTCCCAGGCACAATGCTAAATCCTCAGCCAATCAGTCAGGTTCCTGTAAGGAAGGATGATAATCTAGTAGAAGTGCAACTGTTAACACAGGCCAAACTTCAAGAAGTAGCCGCATAATGAATATCATGATTTAACATTCTTGAAGTTTCTAAAGGATCTGAAAGGGGAAGTCAGAGGAGACTGCTTGAAGTATTTGAGGTTGATTAAGAGCAGAGTGAACTTCATCACAGTGTTACCAAATAAGATATGAGAGATACATGTGAAAGAGATTGTCTTGGTGTCAAACAACAAAAACTTTGATCTAGCATCTACAAATTGACACCTTAATGAATCTCAGCTACACTGAATTTGATGCACTTCTGCCACTGATTGAAAGCACTGGAACAAATAACAAGGATCTTTATCATGAGCTTTTCAACAATCAGCCACAAAAGTTACCTGAAATATGTCAATATCTTAATACTGTGATTTACCAATCTGGAACCAGACCTAAGGACATAAGCAAGCTGGTAATTCTTGGAGATTTGACTATGAACAACAAGCGCATAATCATTCATGTCATTGAAAGGATACAGAAGAAGCCAGTGGCCACTAACAGCAGAGGAATTAGAAGTGTTGAGTGTCTTGAAAGCATTTGTCAAAGATGGACATCCACCCATAACATCTTCAAAGAAGTAAAAATGGAAAGAATCCCTCTATTGTAAGTTTTAAGTTTCTCACGTAAAATACTTGTTCTTGAAATTCATGCAGTTTTTATACGACTTATCTTTTATGTATGGTAGGCTTGTTAATAGACTTGAAATTATGCCTAAGATTCTTACTCACAATTTGGGGGGAGATTGTTGGGCACATGACAAGTCTATACCATCATAACAAGACTACTGAAGTGACAATATTGTTTTACATGGCCAAATGGATTCTACCATTTGGATTAGTGGTAGGTTCTCACAGTACTTGTCTTGTCACTTGCATTATGTAATTGCTCAATGACTATAATGAGCTTAAGAGTTATCAGTGTAACATTCTATAAATATTATTCTGAAATAAATTTTTCTGTAAGAAGTGCAATAGCTCGCTCAGGCAGCAGGATGAAGTATAGTTGAATAAAGTTGCAGAAGACACTCCAAGTCAAACATAGTGAAGTAGTGCAATGCTATATCGCATAGTTGAAGATGTCGTGAAGTCTACTATATCGCAAAGTCAGCATTTAGACTATATCGTGAAGTCCTCATACCGTGAAGTCTAAAGTCTGAACTACATTGCGATATAGTATAATGGAGTCAAGATAATATCCGAGTTCACGATATTCTCAGCTGGGCAATTCTACTACAAGACAAATTAAAAGGTATAATTCAGAGGTTAAGGGGAACAATCACTGCAGCAGCCGGTACATGGAGGTGGTTCATGGACAGATGTCAAATTTACAGCAAAACTTAGAGAGGAAGGAAATGAGACACATTGCTAACAATACGGGAAAGTGGTAACAGAACGACAAATGGCCCATACAAGGGGTAACGTGCCTTCACTGGATTGGCAAGACACCGCTCACTGAAATTGTGTGTACACAGCATATGAGGTGTAATATGTATTCAGTGTATATCCTTCTTTAGTGAGCAGAAGAAATATATATTTTTGTATTGTGTTTTTCTTTTCTTCTCTGCAAGCGAACTTGAGAATTCATTTTCTTGAGAGAAGCTAAGATAAACCATCTCTGGTTTATCTTAGGGTTGTGGTAGCGATTTGCTTTATTAATATGAAGTATATTGAATTAGTATCATGTGTTGCTCGTATTGTTTATTTACTGAATCACTCGATATTTTGTTTAAAAGTTTCAATTCGAAAAGATTTTGATAACTAGTCATTCACCCCACTGCCTAGTTGTTTTGAGGACCTTGTTTCTAACATTTTATAATTCGATTTTCTACTATATGCCCAATGACACACAATAAGCGCATAATTTTAAAAATTTGGGTCATTTTGATTAGTGTAATTTTTATGCAGGCAGAAGAGTATACCACTACTTAAAAAGAAAACTAAATAAAACAAGTTAAATTTATAAATTTCGGCATTTATTACATGCCCTTGGCCACCTATTAGAAAATTATTCGTTTATAATACCATTATTACTTGATTTAACGGACGCAAAGTGCAACATTTCTAGAACTTAAGACTAAACAAATTACATTCTTTAAAAATAAGGGGCACACTTTGTAGATAAGCCAAAAGTTAGGCCCCAATATTCATTTTACTCTTTTTGTTTCCAATTTCTGTAATTGTTCCCCTCAAACGATGTCGTTTACTGGTAGAAGCCGATAAATAAAATCATAACCGAACCCACTCCTTAAACCCTTGCTTAAAAACCCTAGCGCCGGAAAATAAACCCCCAACTCTTCTCCGGTGCCTCCACCTTCTCCGGCGAAAATTCACGGCGGCGCTGCAATTAATCCGATGACTTCTGCAAACATAAGAGATATATTGACTTCATTCAGTCCAGCTCTTGATTTCTTCGCCATTTGTTCCGGTGATGGTCGAATTAAGGTAATAATTTAATTCACACACACACACACATATATATATATGTATGTGCGTATATATATTTTCATTTTATATATTAATTCGAATTTATTTAATTTTTACTAGTTGAATTGAATTTTTGTATTTGTGTTTATGTGATTAGATTTGGGACACTGTGAAGAGCCAAGTGCAAACTGAGTTTGCGGATATTGTTTCAACTGATTCCGATAATTTAATTGGGGGTGCGAAAGGCGGGCATCATTCGGTTGATTATACGTGTATGAAGTGGCTCTCTTTGAATAAAAAGGTTCTTTTCTTTCGGTTTTTCGTTGTTTGTAGGAATTTGTTTGAAAATGTGGATTACGAGTTGTTTTATTTATTTATGTTTTTGACGTATGTTAATTAATGTTGTGCAGAAGAAAAGAAAGATAGGTAATTCGTTATTGATATTAGGAACGGGGAGCGGTGATGTATTGGCAGTGGATGTTTCGGCTGGTCAGTTGAAGTGGAGAGTTAATGATTGTCATCCTGGGTGAGTGGCTTCGTTTCTAGCTCGATTTGTTTTATATTTCGTGTTTCACATTTTAGAAGTGAACAGAACAGGATTAGCACATTACATTATTTGCCAATTTAGTAAATTCAGTAGAATAGTGGACAGGCCTAAGTAATGAACTTGAGCAATGTGTATTATATATTTTTACAGTTTAGACAAATAGGCTTGATCTTTGTTTTGGTTTTAAGATATTGATCTTAGTTGTATAATGTTCAGGGGTGTCACCTCTGTATCATTTCCCTCACATGGTTCTTGCATATACACTGCTGGGGCTGATGGGATGATTTGTGAGCTTGACTCGTTGACTGGAAATTTATTGCGCAAGTTCAAAGCTTCCACGAAAGCAATATCTTCTATGTCTGTTTCACCAGGTATGTATAAAAGGCTTGCGCTATTTTAACTTGAAAAGAACACCTTTCTTTTCTTTCAATAGTTATATGTTCATTACAAAGTGAATCAAGCTGTCACAATCTCATGATTTATAATCCTAATGATAAATGACCAGGTTCGGTCTTTAAAAATATTATACATATGTATTTCATCTTCAAAAGTTGGCGCAGTCTGATGATATTTTCAAATCTAATGATAATGACCAAGTGGTGGCCCTTGGTATTGTTTTAACACGAGAATCCATACACACCCACATGATACTTGTATGAGCAGCTGGAATCTGGGGTTTTGACCACTGATAGCCAGTTTATAAAAAGAAACCTAATTTTTTCATGCTTTCTTTTTATTGTTTCACTGTAGCTGTAAGCCAGGTTTTTTTGAGTGTTGATGCTATCAGCACAAGTTCTAAGTAAGAATATGAAAGACACAGCTTGGTACCATGCAGAGATATAATGTAAATAAAGAAATAAGTAACTACTGTAGGAAGTAAAATTAGTCATCAAGTCATTTTGCATTACTGTTTACGTTATAAAGTTCTGCTGGTTAACAGCTTTTGGTGAAACAAGAATCGAAAATTCACTTTTTTCCCGTTGTAATAAAAAAATGAAAATAGAGTATTCAATTGTACGTATTAATTTATTAATATCAGTTGTTGCTTTGGGTTGTTAATTTACTCGGGATCATTATTTTTGTGAATGAAAAATGCACACGGACTTTGGAAGTGACCTTTCTTCTCATTTCTCTCAGTTGTAATAATCAATCTGCCTTCTGGTTCCATAGTTTTGCATATAGATAAAAATTTGCAAGATATAGACTAACCAAATTCATTCTATTATATTCTCATTTCCCAGAAGAAATCATCTTTTCCTAATGCTAATTATAATTTCGATATGTTATTATGCTAATAAGTTACTTAAATGATCTCTTGTTATAGATGGGAAAACATTAGCTACTGCAGCAGCTCAGCTAAAGGTTTTTGATTGTTCAGATCACAGAAAGATACAAAAATTTTCGGGTCACCCTGTAAGTTCTTATATTACTTCTGTATATTCATATGCAAAATTTTGTTTATCATCTCTCAGTTTATATCACATTTATTATCTTGAAATCTTGTCCCCATGTTTTGATATTTTCTTGGTTAATTAACAAAGTTCACGTGAATATATTATAGGCTGCTGTTCGCTGTATGATCTTTTCTGAAGATGGAAAATACATTCTCTCCTCTGCAGTTGCTGAAAGATATGTTGCAGCATGGAGAATAGATGGTAGCAAGAAGAAATTAGCCAGCTTTGTCCTTGCAATGGACCATCCTGCCGTGTTTCTAGATAGCAGGTGCATTGCTACCGGTGATAATGATGATGAAGGTCTATGTGTTTTGGCAATTTCAGAAATTGGAGTTTGTTATTTTTGGTCTGGACAGAACATCGATGAATTGCGAGATTGCAAGCCCTCAAAGGTCTCTATATCCACCTCAGATCAACTTTCCAAGAACAAGGGTGTTGTGCCTAGTGTATTTGCTGCAAAGTTACAAGCAGTTGCAAAGCCTTCCCAGGGACATCTATTCGCTGCATATGGTTCACTAATAAAGCCATCTTTTGAGAAGATCCTAGTGCAGCCTGGCGAGGACATTAAGTTGAATTGTTCCCCAGATGGAATTCTCTTACCTCGTAGTCAGATTAAGAAAGGGAAGAAAGGGTTGACTGCAATTACCCAAAGTAGGTTCCTCACTCTTGTTGAAAACTTATTTGATCATGATTTTTGACTGTTATGAGTTATGACTTACGCATGAGCACTTGAAACCAGGGATACACAACATTATCTCCATTCTAAATATTTTCAATACGAAACCAACTAGACCTATTTTTCTATCTTTATTGAAGTATCATTTATGATGTTTATGGACTTCGAAAGCTGGCTGTGTGTGTGCGCTCGGTGAGATATTCTCATCTATAATATCACTGAAGGTAGGGAGGCAGGGAATTTATACAGAACTGACTGTGGAAAAGGAGATCTCTCCAACAGGAAGAAAATTTTATACACTGCGTAGCGTGTAAATACTCTAAAACAGGAAGTATTACTGTGCAATATTTACACCATCATACAGCACTAAAATTACCAGGGTATTTATATATCAAGTGCTTATCATCGATAAAACACAGGAAACAAAACATACTGTACTTTGATATGCTCTGTTTTGCTGATAACAAGACTGGTCATACTTTTTACTGGCCTCTGTATGAATCTTAAGATGATTTTACATTTATACTTGTACACACTGTTTTTGGAAACTTGTGTACAATTTGTCTTTTTTACCGTTTTATGTGATCTTTATCTTTTCTACTTCGTTCTGGTGAAGCTTCTAGAGATGTATTTATTCCATTTTATCTTGACATAGACATTATTTTTGGTCAAACTGATGCATCTCTACTTATGTGCAAAAGGGTTGTACAATTGAGAAAAGTTGTAGCTTGATATTCTATATTCATGTGAAACTCTTGTTCATTGATCATTTATTCTTCTGGGTTTTAATCAATCAGTCATGTAAGAATGCTTTTCTTTGGATAAATAGCTAACAACTCTTAAATTGCTAACAGTTACTGCGCTAGACCGTGCAAATGCAGAAGATGCTTTACTTCCAATGTCCATGATTCTTGATGTGGCTGATGGCCAAAGTGTAGTGAAATCTGCAAAGAACAATGGTATGTTTCTTTGCTTCAAGATTGCGGCTAATGTTAGTATATGACCAATTTTTGTAATTTATAATTTTTAAAATCATAGTAATATATTCGGAAATGACCATTGTGGAAGACAAGCACTTACATCGGCATTATGATTTCATGCCATCCTAAGCTGTACGAGTTTTTTATTGTCCAGCCGGACTGTGCTATGCTCGCTACTTTTTTTTTGAAGTACACGTGGCACCGCACATAGTTGTGGTAATAAAGTGGATCTCTACAGAGATCTGCAAGATTTATTTATTTTATATGGAGGTGTGTGCATATGAGAGTAAAATATTTTTGTGAACAAATTGTGTTTTGAACAATTTCTACTAGATGATGAGCTTGTAGCAACAAGGGACCCTGAATGTCCACTATGCCTTGTTATTATTTTGAGGATTATATTGGTGTGACTTTCGTGTTGTAAACCTCTAAACACTTTAGGAAAGGGTTATCAGTGCAATTATATGTCTTATCTGTGTGTCCTTAAGCATATTCGATTTAGGTGAGGTATCACCTCTATCGATTAGTCTCTTCTTGTTTGATTTTTGCTTCCTACAAATTTAAGGCACCTTACTCTGACAATTTTATTTAGTTCACTTACGGTCACCATTAAATGCGAACTTGATCCTTGATAAATGAACATAAAAGAAATGTATATAGATATTTAAGTTTATTTTATTCTTAAAGAAAACATAGATTGACGATGCACTGGCATGAGAATTAAACTTGAAATGAACCATGGTGGATCAGGTTACCCCTTTGCAGAATATATTATCATATTATTTTTTGGATGTGGTCCTCTTTTCGTTCATATTTTGGTTCTTGCCACACTTTTAGTTTCAAGTGCAGTTTGTCATTTTTTCATTGCTTTAGATGTTTTCATGATTGAGCCTTTACGTTGTCAACTGTTCTAAATAATCAAGTTCATTACAACATTTTCATATCATTTGACACTTCTTTCTAATAATTTAAATTATGTTGGCATCTCAGATGTTGTGGAATTTAATGATGTTACACATTGCATGGAGGAGCGGTTGATATCTCTAGGTATACTTAGTAGTGATTCTGATCTCTCATCAAACTCGCAGTTTGATACTATGCTGTTGAAGGGTATTAATCTCGAAACCAACATGTCACAAAAGAAGGTTTGTTCATTTTCTTAGTTGTATTGGGTTGATTTAGGTATGCATTGATAGATAAATACAATCTCTTCACCACCTTACCCATTAGCAGGGTCACCTTCAATATTTACAATATTGTTTGCGTTGTCATTGTCATTCACACCATCACCTGCATTAACATTTGAGTCATCAGCACCTTTGTGGTGCTTATTGTATGCTGTGTGCACTGCAAATAACAGATAACTGTTTATTTTTTCTGAACCAAAGTTAAATGCATATTCCATGGATGGAGTGGTGGCACTCTTACACCACGATTGGATACATAACCTCATTTTCTCCTGTATTTTATTGTAGGATTGGAAGCAACCACCCCTTTCTTTTAGCTTGTATTAATATCTGATTCACTTGGAAAAATAATTGTCATGTGGTGTTGTTCTAGGAGGCATGTAGTGGCTGTTAAAAACCATCATGGTGATAATGCAAATGTTGATACATTTATGATATGAATGACAATGATAATGCAAACAATAATGTTAATAAATAGTGTCGATGTTGTCCATCTCAGTTGTTGGTATCTATCAAATAACTCATCACATTATGTTTGAAGTGAGCTGATGAGGTGGCTGTATTGCTCATTTGTCATTTCTCTCACCTAAAAAATTGTGCTTATGGCTTAGGTTTTATAGTCACATAGGTGCTCGTTTTATGGTGCTAGTCCTGAAGATGTCATTATTGAAGGTTTTTTCTTTAATGCATTTGTTGACCTCAGATGAGAGAAACTATATCATCGATGGTGCCAAGAGATGCCTACAAGTTGTTGAAAGCTTTGGTAGCTATGTGGCAAACAAGGTAAGCCAGTTAAAAACCTTGCGAATATTATTGAATAATTAAAGGGGTTGTGTTGTTTGCAATCTTATCAGTTACAAACTTTTCATTGGTAACATATTTTGGTATGGTTTTTTACAGATCTAGCACTGGAAAGCTTGTTCTTCCATGGATACGTGGTCTATTAATATATCACAGTGACTACATTGTATCCGAGGAAGCAAATACCAAGTTACTAGAATCTTTGTACAAGGTTAGGCATTTCAATATATAAAATTTACTTGTCGTATTTCTTTTGTTTGATATTCAAATTACTTCTATTGTGTAACATGGCAAATGTCTTCCTGGTACTTCTCGGGATGATGTATAGCAAATCTTGTTCAATTTTAGATTTCCGAGCTCTAAGACCAGGCATTTAGGTCACTTACGGACTATATTTTCAATTAGTTGCATGTGTTATCAAAGTAGTGTTGATAAAAGTACCTACTGTATTGAGAATTAATGTATGAACTCATCCTCTTTAACGTGTGATATTTTAACTTCAATATTAAAATTGGAGGCACCATATTGCACTATGATTAAAGTTCACCCTGTTATTGCAACTTTTTTATAAATTATAAGCATGCCCTTTGCAAATGTTTTATCCCACATTTATCTACATTATTAGAGTAGGTTACTTACATATTAATTTTTGTGTAAAGCTAACAAGATCGAAAGGGGAAGCTATTAATTCTTTGTTGCAGCTGGCTGGTCGCTTGCAACTTGTAACAGCCCAGGTCAGAGATATAAATTACTTGGTTGGTCTGTTTCATCACTTTCCTTTCACTTTAATTTACTTTTATTGTGCATAGCAGATTGACAAGGCTGCAGACAATAAAAGTCAATCCTTTCAACCTCTTCACCAAACTGATGAAAGTGAAGATGAGGAAGTTGAAGAATTCCTTTATGGTGAAGAAGATGAAGAATCTCAGAGTAGTAGTGATAATGAAGATTAAGGGAGTTTTATTGAAGGTAAAACATGATTTGCCAAATCAATCACGCTTCAATCTGTTTCTTATGTGGGCATGTTTAGATGCTAGATGCGCCAGTAAACATTTCGAAGCTGATGTGTAATAGTAAACCTGTACAACATTATTTAATCTGAAGTGATGGTAATCTAAAATTTCCTTTACAATTAAAATTATTGTTTTTATTTTTTTAAATAAACAAATAGCATCGCTTGGAGTAGAATAAATAAGCTTCTCTCCGTACACACCCCATTTACCGACTTTGTTTCACTTGGATGGCTTTATTGAATCTGCATATTGAAAAGACTGTTAATAAGTAGAAGTTGGATACGGTTTGATCAATAGACAAGTTGAAGTGGAACATTTTACTCTATTTTATGAGGAGTCTAGTTGAGGCTAGCGTTGTTTGTTACGTTTCACATTCAATGTTAAAGTAGATTACTATAGGTCGAAAGATGGCAAAGTCTATAAAAGATGACCGTTAGGGCATCATATAGATATCAATATCTATATCGAACTTAAGGTTTCAAGAGAAGGGCTCATTAGGGCATAATATAGATATCAATAATATCTGTTAATGCGCCCTTTCAAATTTTGGACTTATGAGTGGAGAAGCAGATGACCATTTGTAGGGTTCAGACACTGAGCTTAGAAGAAGAGCGGTACGCGCTGATGCAGACCTATCAATTATATGTGTTACTAGTGCGAATGATTCAAATTATCTTAAGATGGATAGTCTCTTATCCTACAACCACAATCTATCGACCCCCCCTCCTTTTTAAGCTTAAAGATAAAGTAGGTGAGTTATATTTTTTTTGAACTCTCAGGTCCCCATTTTTTTTCTTCACTGTGTTTTTGTTGTTTTCTGTCTTGATTTTATTTTATTTTAAAAAGGAGAAATTAACTAATTTATTGCCTTTCAAGTATATATTTTTATATCTATTTTGGGTTTATCTATTGTGTGCACACAATAAGCGCGGAAACTTATAAATTTGGACTAATTTGATTGGTGTAGTTTTTGTGAATGCAGGGGGGTCCGCCACTATTATAAAAAAGGAACCAATCAAAATGGTTTAAATTTATAAGTTTCTGTGCTTATTGTGTGCCCAGGGGCACATAATAAAAAAACCGATCTATTTTTTATAGTGCATATAAAATGAAATTGAAATTTTCTGTTTCTGTGACTTTTTACTTGTTTACTCGTGTGTGTAGGTTTATATTATAGAGAATATCTGTGTTACTTTGTATATCAGATAGTGTCCGTAAGTTTGTAAAAGTGTGTAGTTAAATTTGATATCTGTTCTTAATACAAAAGGAAACAAACATTGAAGATGTTTTTCAAAAAAATAAACATCGAAGATTGTTTACTGTTCAAGAAAAATCAAGGTTTGTAATCAAGTTATATAGACTTTTAGACTTTCAAGAAAAGTCTATCACTAGAAATTATATTTGACATCTCAGTGGTGGAATGTGGGACAAGTTCTTCGTACTTGCAAGCTAATAATCTTATTCTTCCCCTGGTGTTTGGCTATCAGCACATGTTTGTTAGCAAGTTTTGCTAGTCCGAAAACGTGAATTGTTTATATGGTAGTGCATAATCTTCAGGTACTTTCTGTTAGGTTTCTTTGGTGGCAGACTCTGTTAGACTATTGTACATGCATTTGGATTTGCGTCACCAAACACTGGAGTGATATTTCTATTGCCATTGGGATAATCCTCACTGTATTTCTCTGGTCTAGTGTAATATGTGTGCTTCTCTGGCTGTGTACTGTAATACGAATACTGTGGTGGCTCTTGTCCGCTGTAGTACATGTATTTTTGTGGTTCATGGCTGCTGTAATTTACTTGTGGTGGTAGTTCTGGTGCTGTAATTAATGTGTTGTGGTGGCTCAGTGCTGCTGTAACTCCGTGCTGGCTCTATTCTGCTGCAGTTCACATGTTGTGGACTCTGTGGTGGTTCTGTGGTCTGTTGGGCTGAGAATATTGTTGCAGTGGCGATACATATTCGGTGACATATGGTGATGGTTTATATGAATTATAGTTGTTAGGCACATATATAGGTGTTTGGGGGCTTGGTCTGGGACCAGCTGGGTAGTTTCCCCTTTCAAAATCTGTAGCATTTGTAACATTGCTTCTTTGTCCACTATATCTATGATTGCCAAGGCCATGGCTACATCTGTAGCCATAGTCCAGGCAGTGGTGATATATTACACGAACCTCTTCAACCTCTTTCAGTCTGCTAGATTGTCCTGATTGGCTCGCTAGTGGGGCAGCTTCAGTAGCCTGAAGTGGTGGTACCTCTGGAGCTGGATTTTCAAGTGGTGGTGGGTCTTTCGGTGGCTCTGCTGGAGGGGATGTGTCGGCTGGTGGCGCTTCTGGTATGGGTAGGTTCGTATGCTCTGAATGAGAACATATAGTGGCTGTTTTTCTAGATTTCCTAATGGCCTTAACTATTTTATTCAGGATCTGCCCACCCAATTATACTTGGTTTCTGTTGAGGAAAATCAATGTACATGTCATATATACCTGTAGCAAATCAAAAAATGAAAATCACAAGGGTGAATGCTTAAGATGAAGGCAACAAATGAGCACGGTTGGATAGCGCAAGTGGGAAAGGATTTATCTCTTGCCGTCCCAGGTCCTGGGTTCGATCCTAGCTCATCCCGAGGATCCTGGCTCACCCCGAGATTTTCTGAGAACAGATACTCAATTGTAAGGCTGTAAGTCAAATTAGTCAAAAAAGATGAAGGCAACAAATTGTAAAAAAAAAAATCACCCGGAAACAATTACTCACCATTGATCCATGGAGAGCAGCCTTAATTTTCTGTACACATCCATTGCAGTCCATCCTAAACAGAACCTCTGTTATTCTAGGTTTCTGCATTTTTGGATATATACATGATTGTTTTAAGAAATGCAATGGAACGTAGTCTCAGATATTACATCTTTAAATATAAAAGCTAGATACAATGAGCTGCATGTAGTACATAGGGCTTTGAAGTATACCTCCAACCGCTGGGGATTCATGACTGCCTCCGCGACTAGGTAAAAAAGAGGGGAGAACCAGAAATAGGTCGTTTTTATTCAGGCCGGAGAGAATGAATATTTAAATAGATATATGGGCATTCATTAGTGTATGGCTAGAGAATATATGAATATTTTTACTACTTACCATAATTTTGTCACAATTTATTTATCTAATTGCCATAATTATTCATATCTCCCTTTTCTTAAAAAAAATATCCCAAAACTCTAAAAAATAAAATTTATTTATTTTAATACTATTTATCCTTGGGCACAAAGGAGGGGCGGCCCTAACCCAGTGCAGTGCAGTGAGCTCACTGGGGGCGCTAAATTTTGTATACAGGTAACAGGTGTTTATGTATGTACCGAGATTCATGAAAATGGAAACTGACGAGATTCATGAAAATGTAAACTGATATAATCTGTATTGTTTATGTATGTACAGAGATTCATGAAAATGTAAACTGACGAGATTCATGAAAAAATCTGTGTTGTAGTGGTGATTGTTCTTGGACTGAAAATGAAAAGACGACAGTTATGTATTCAGTGTTTGTATATTTGATTGAGTATTCAAGTAGAATAAATAAAACAGAATGCTACTAATTTTAACAGGAAATCATATTAATCAAAACGTTTTTGTTTATTTTTAAAGTTTAAAAAATTATATTTTATATTGTAAATTACTATTATACAATTTGTATTAAATTCAATAAATACAAGACTTCAGAAATTTGAAAATTCGTTATTCTTAAATTAATATAGTTTATATAACAATAATATTGTCTTATTTATTTGTCTTATATTCAAATAAATACGAGACTTCAGAAAATTGACAATCCATTATTCTTAAATTAATATAGTATACAAAACAATAATATTGTCTTATTTGTCAAGCTATTTTAGTTTTTTTTATTGTTGGCGTTGTTAATTTTTTCTTTTCATATAATAAGAAATTCTGTTTATATCCAATAAAAAAAATTTTACCAAATCGTTGATATTATATTTTTTATTAGGTAAATAAGAAAAAACAAAATATTAAAAAAAATAAATTAATAAATGGCCCAAATTTTTTTATTGCACCGGCCCTCAAATATCCCAGGACCACCCCTCCACAAGGCGTGGGACATGCAAAGGATAGTTTTGTAGAGAGGGGAGTTTTTACTGCTTGATCATCAAGTTGGCAAAGGCCGAATCTTAACTTTTTAGAGGATTGCATGAACGGTTCCAGATGATTCATAGGTATTTGTTACTTATTCTAAGCCGTCCATGATATTTTTTTTTTCTTTTGAGTGGGACAAGAAGAAGAATATAAGTTAATTAGCAAACAGTATGAAAGTAGCTTTTCTGCTGTTTTTTTTTTTTTAATAAATCTTCTGGTATAAGGATGGATATCCATTATTGAGGAATCCTTTTGCTGGTTGAAAGAGATCATTACATGTACGTCCTAATTCTTAATGTATGACTGATCTAAATGATCAATACAATTATTGACACCGGAAGTAATGGATAAATGTAAAACTGGGTTAAACACTCGCCACTCTAAGGAATCCACCCTAGAAATAAGAGCAGTCTCGCCACCCAAAAGAACCCAATCTAAGGGATAAGAGTATAAAGGTCGATATTCTTTTAACACAAAGAAATGTTTGATTTGTAATATATCTTCTGATAGTCATTTACATAGACGGAAGTCTTTATATAGACTTGACCAGAAACATTCCTTCTGCCATAGGTAGATGAAAAGTACTCGAAATAAATGATGATCTTTGACATTCTAGACTTGGAAAATTGAAAATTACATATAATATCATTAGTAGGGATTTGATAATACATGAACTAGTCTAGGGAACTCATAAGGACACAAGGAACTAATTTAAATGCAAATACTTAACTCAGACATGTGCCATTCTGGAAGCTTGACGCCTTGACCACCTCTGACTAAAAATAGGATAACTTCATGTAGAAAATATATTATTTTAATCCGTAAAATTTGCTGAAAACTAGACTTCGATATCTTTCCAATGGTATATCATACTGCACCTAGAACCTTCCAGATCAACGCAGTTTATTCAGTGAAGTAGACTGAAAAAAACATTCTCAGAATTCCGATTTTTCTGCATCATTCTCCCCGGGTTGAGAAGGACTCGTCCTCGAGTCTTTATCGCTGTCATTATTTATGTAAGGTGAGAGATCAGACATGTTAAATGTAGCAGATACACCATAGCTACCAGGTAGTTTGATCTTGTAGGCATTCTCACCAATTATTTGAAGCACTTTGAATGGTCCATCAGCTCTAGGACTTAACTTTCCGGACCTTCCTCTGGGGAATCGTTCTTTACGAAGATGAATCCATACTAGACCACCCTCTTTGAAAACAGCCGGCATTCTGAACTTGTTTGCTTGCTTCTTGTATTTCTCATTCTGCTTTACTATTTTTAATCTGACCTGCTCATGTAGTTTCTTGATGTGATGAGCTCTATCAGCTGCATCTCCACTGAAATTATTAGTAGCTGGTAGTGGAGCTAAGTCTAATGGACTAGAAGGATTCTGACCATATACAACCTCAAAAGGACTTCTTCCCGTTGTCTGGCTTGTTGATCGATTGTATGCAAACTTAGCTTGAGCTAAGGTCAGATCCCATTGGCGAGGAGTGTTGCCAACTAAACTTCTCAACAAATTTCTGAGACTTCTATTAACAAATTCAGTTTGTCTGTCCGTTTGTGGATGATGGGACGAACTAAATTGCAGATGAGTTCCCATCTTCTTCCATAATGTACGCCAAAAGTGACCTGTGAACTTTGTGTCACGATCAGAAGTTATTGTATTTGGAACACCATGAAGTTTCACGATTTCTCTGAAATATAAATCAGCCACATGAGAAGCATCTAATGTTTTAGAACATGGCACAAAGTGAGCCTTTTTTGAATATCGATCAACCACCACCATGATAGCATCTTTGCTTCGTTGT
Organism: Anethum foeniculum; assembly: GCA_003724115.2. NCBI lineage: Eukaryota > Viridiplantae > Streptophyta > Magnoliopsida > Apiales > Apiaceae > Anethum > Anethum foeniculum. Next base: position 23,256 of record PHNY01074130.1, read on the forward strand.
GTCCTCAGTAACCCCACAACAAAATCTAAACTCACATCCTCTCAAGGTGCAAGGGAAACAGGAAGTGGGGTGTATATAGGGTTAAAAATGGGGCGGGTTTGGGGCAGGGATCTCAAATCCCGTACCCGCCCCACATAAAAAATATTTGTCCCATCCCCGCCCCGTTCCCCGGGGGATTTATATTCGATCCCCATTCCCGTACCACGGGGCGATGTGTAATCCCCGCCCCGTCCTGTCTCGCCCCCCCACAATATATTTATATTTTTTAAAATAAATTATTTATTGATAATTTTTTTATCATAACTATAATTTTTTTAGCGTATATATACTTTAATAAAAAATTTGCACTATAAAAATAGTTACTAAAATGAGATATTAATTTAAAAAATTTAGAATAACCTCTAAAACATTTTCAAAATAATTAGAAAATTATAAAATACAAAATCATATAATATAGTACATGATTAAATGGATGAATATACTATAATATTATCGGAATATTTTCATATATATATATATATGTATATGTGTGTGTGTGTATATATATATATCGGGGCGGAGCGGGTTTTCCTTACGTGGATCACAAAAATACCATACCCGCCCCATATGTATGCGGGGCAAATACTTAGTCCCCACTCACTGCCCCATTCCCCATTTCATCGGGGCGGGTTTGCCCCATTAAGGTCGGGTTCGGGGCGGGTCCCCATATTCCCCACCCCATTTTAAAGCCTAGGTGTATAATCCTGTATTTTGAGACTGACTTTTTGCAATGTGGCAAGTTCGACATCGCTCTACATGTCGTTTTACATCTCGTTCCATTCTTGGCCAATAAAAATTTTCTTGCACAAGAGCAAGAGTTTTATCTCTACCGAAATGCCCAGCAAGTCCTCCTTCATGAGCCTAAAAAATGATAGCTTCCCTTAAAGAACAAATCGGAATGCAAAGACATCTATTTTTGAAAAGAAAACCATCTTGAATAACAAAGTCACGAACTGGCCTATTGGTAGAATTTTCCAAACCTGACCAAAACAAGGATCATCTTCATATAACTCCTTTAGAACATCAAATCCCAGCACCTTTACTTGCATTGTGAACATCAATGACCGTCTTCGACTTAACGCGCCAGCTACTTTGTTTAGAACACTAGATTTGTGCTTAATAGAAAAGGTAAATGATTGAAGAAATTCAACCCATTTGGCATGACGAGCACTTAGCTTCTGTTGGGAGTTGATATACTTCAGCACCTCATGATCAGACAAAAGAATGAACTCTTTATGTAAAAGATAATGTTGCCAATGATCTAACGCTCTAACAATAGCATAAAATTCTTTGTTATAAGTTGAATAATTTTTACGACCATTATTCAATTTTTCACTGAAGTAGGCAATAGGTTGTCCTTCTTGGCTAAGAACAACACCGATTCCCACATTCCAGGCATCACAATCAACTTCAAAATTTTTATTAAAATCGGGTAGTGTGAGAATAAGAGCTTCAGATACCTTTTTCTTTAGGAGTTCAAAACACTTTTGTACTTCTTCGATCCAATTAAAGCTCCCACATTTCAAACATTCGGTGATTGGTGCAATAGTAGTGCTGAAATTCTTTATGAATCGTCGATAAAATGATGCTAGGCCGTGAAAACTTCCTATGTCATGAATAGAGGCTGGTGTAGGCCAACTAGTTATTGCTTCAACCTCCTTATTATCGATCTTCAAACCATCAACTGATACGACAAATCCAAGGAAAATAAGGCTATTTGCAAAGAAATGGCACTTCTTCAAATTTGCATATAACTTTTGCTCCATTAGCACTTGAAAAGTTGTACGAAGATGTTCCAAATGTTGTTTCTCATCACGACTATAGACAAAAATGTCGTCAAAATAAACTACCACACATTTCCCAATGAATGGTTTAAATATGTCATTCATAAGCCTCATGAATGTCGATGGTGCATTAGACATTCCAAAAGGCATAACCATCCATTCTTACAATCCATCTCTTGTCTTGAAAGCCGTCTTCTATTCATCTCCTGGCCTTATACGAATTTGGTGATAACCGCTGCGTAGATCGATTTTGCTATGCACTTTAGACCCAAAAGGTTGGTCAATTAGGTCATCAAAATGCGGAATAAGAAAGCGGTACTTGATAGTAATTTTATTGATTGCTCTACTATCAACACACATTCTCCACGAACCGTCTTTCTTAGGCACAAGAAGTGCAGGGACTGCACAAGGTCTCTTACTTTCTTTCACTACTCCTTTATTCAAAAGATCATCAACTTGTCGCTGCAATTCTTCATGTTGTTGTGGACTCATTCTGTAGGCTGCTTTGTTAGGCAATGAAGCTCCAGGAATAAGATAAATGCAATGTTGTATATCTCTCATTGGGGGCAGCCCATGAGGTATTTCTTCAGGTACTACATCTGAAAATTCATGAAGTAGAGGCTGCACTAGTGCTGGAATATCAACTACTTCTTCATTTTCTTCTAAGACAACCAAAACAAAAGTTTACTCGGACTGATGAACAGCCTTGTAAATTTCTGCCCTTGATAGTAGATTATTTCCTTTCCCTTTACAAGGTTCATGAATGTTGTTCATTTTTGAAGGGCCCAAAATAACTTTAATGCCATCTTTAACAAAAGTATAAGTATTTTTAAAATCATCATGTTGAGTCCTTTTATCATATTGCCAAGGTCTACCAAGAAGTAAATGACATGCATCCATATGAACAACATCACATAATACTTCATCTTCATACTTACTATCAATAAAGAATTGCACTAAAAATTGTTTATCAACTTTTACCTTATTACCTTTGCGAAACCATGAAAGCTTATACGGACATGGATGTTTCTCCGTCTTCAAATTTAATTTTTGAACCATCTCGTTGGACACTACATTCTCACAGCTTCCTCCATCTATGATGACATTACACACCTTTCCTTGTGAAGTGCATCTAGTGTGAAATATGTTACTACGAAGCCAAGAATCTTCTTGAGATTTCATACTATTCAAACTTCTTCGAATGACCAAAGATTCCCCCTGATCTTCATAAGTAATCTCCCATCCTCTTGTCCACTTCCTTCAGCATCCAATTTTTCTTCTATTTCTTCCTCAAAAATTGTGACAACTTTACAGTTTGGACAATCAGAGGCTATGTGTCCGAAACCCTGGCATTTAAAACACTTTATTGAGGCTTTTGTGGCACTTCCTCGACTAGTACTAGCTGGGATATCATTCTTTTTGGATGTTTTAGGATCTGATCCCTTATCAGTAGGATGAGATTTTCTTGTGACACTTGAATGGGTTGTACCAACAGCTTGATTTGAGAACCGATTGTGGCGGCTCTTTGTCTTTTGTTGTTTCTCCACCTTGAGAGCAAGCTTACAAACATCTTGATAAGTCCAGAAAGATTGTAAATTGACAACGTCACTGATTTCTTCCTTAAGTCCACCAAGAAATCTAGCAATGGTTTGTTCCTCTGGTTCTATTACCTCGCAGCGCATCATGAGGTTTTCAAATTCTGCCATATAATCTTCCATGGACATATTTCCTTGTTTGAAATTATGAAATTTAAGAAAAGCATCTTCCTTATAGTTGTCGGGCAAAAATTTCCTTCGGAGCTGTTTCTTCATCTTTTCCCAAGTGCGAATTTTAGTCTTTCCATCACGAACTCGTTGTTTCTTAAGGTGTTCCCACCATAAGGATGCATACTTCTTCAATTTTACCGTCACAAGTTTAACCTTTTGTTGATCCTGAACATCATTGTATTCAAAAACTCTTTCCATTGTATTAAGCCAATCAATAAATTCATCTGGATGGGTTCTTCCTTCAAAATCTGGAATTGTGATTTTAAAATTGTAAGCACCTTGAAAATTGTTGTTTCCGCAATGAGGTCGTCTGGGAGCAGATGCACGACTTGAGTTATCGTCTGACTCTTCATGAAATGGATTGTAGTCCTCATCATCTTGTGTTGATGAGCTATTTTCTGAGTTATGGCTGCCTGTATTACGCCTTCTGCCTTCTCCTTGAGCAAGTTGCTCCTGCAGTTGTTCCACTTGTCTTCTCAGCTCCTCTAACTCAATATTACGCACGTTTCTTCTACTTGAAGGCATAGCTCTGATACCAAATTGACACCGGAAGCAATGGATAAATGTAGAATTGGGTTAAACACTCGCCACTCTAAGGAATCCACCCTAGAGATAAGAGCAATCTCGCCACCCAAAGGAACCCAACCTAAGGGATAAGAGTATAAAGGTCAATATTCTTTTAACACAAAGAAATATTTGATTTGTAATATATCTTCTGATAGTCATTTACATGTAGAGGCGGCCATTTGTGCGGGCCGGGCGGTTCGGGCCGGGTCGGAAGCGGGTTGGGCACGCAGACTACTGACACTGAACCGGCACGCAGGTGTTAACGAGCCGTGCCGGGCCGGGTTTGAACCGCAAAACTGGAGCTCGTAACCGGCACAAATGATTCGCGAGCTCACGTGCGAGCCGGGCTGTGCGGGCTTCGCGGGCCGCGTGCATTCACGAACATGGTTTACAGTCTTAGTTTTACTCACTCCTTTCGTTTTTATATTGTTTTAATATGTTAGTTTTAGTTTAATTCGTATTCTATTAACTTAAACTTAGTTTTATTTATATTCATTTAACTTACTTTTATTCATATTCGATATTATATTATTTGATTAAAATGGTATATATTTTATTAATTTACTCGTATTTGAAATTTTTTACAATTATTTAGAATTTTTGGTTAAAAGAGGGCG
>PHNY01074270.1:12701-25013 GCA_003724115.2 Anethum foeniculum
CTTTACCAACAATCTAATCTTAATCTTAATTACTCCCAGACATCCAACTACCTGCTGCTGCGATCTCCTCAAAGCGCTGTTCACTGCGAACTATCTACCATTATCCTTAGATGGCACTGAAAGGATAAGAAAATAACAACACAAGAATGAGCCAAGGAAGCTCAGCAAGTAATATATATAATTGATAAGCAAGGTGTTAATAATAAACCATATTAATTACTTTAAAACTGGCTAATGACTGTTTGAAACAATTTCGCAATTCGAACATAAAATAGTTTGCATTAGCTTGCAACTATAACTTAGATTATCCGAAAAGAAACATTCAGGATAGTCTCATTAATCAACCAGTTTCCAATTTTCTTTAAACCTAAGAATTTTAAGAATAATGAACGCCACACTTAGCGATCAACAAAAACATAAAATGAACTCTGAAAACATATATAGACTATACTCGCTGATCAGTCGGGATATAGTACGGACTTATGCCACCTTGCATATGTCCACAAATCATATAGGTACCGAGGCACACATTGGCCTAAATATAGAGATGTAAACGAACCGAGCTGTTCGTGAGCAAGTTCGAGCTCGGCTCGATAAGAGCTTGGTTCGGCTCGGCTCGTTAAGAACTCGAGCTCGAGTTCGAGCTCGAAAATGTGTTCGTTAAGCTTAACGAGCTCGAGCCGAGCTTTAGCATGTGCGGCTCTAGCTCGGCTCGAGATCGGCTCGAATTCGTTCGGCTCGAACTCGGCTCGTTAAAACTCGAAAAAAACATAATTATATCCTGATTTTTAATAATATTCCTAACATTTTAAGTTTAAAATTACACCCATATATTTAACTCACGGACCATTTGAATTATTTAAGGATAATAGATTAAAATTTAAATTTCGGTTGTGTCGAAATTGATAATAAGTTGATCCAAGTGGGTTTCAACCATTTTTTTTAAAATTTAATGTTACTGTTCACGAGCTGTTCGTTAAGGGCTCGAGTTCGGCTCGACTCGTTTTTGTTCGATAAAAGCTCGAGCTCGGCTCGGTTCGTTAACGAGCTCGAGCTCGAACGGAGTTTTTGTGCGATAAGAAAGCTCGGCTCGGCTCGGTTCGTTAAGAAAAAAAGTTAAGCTCGGCTCGTTAAGGACAAAGCTCGGCTCGGCTCGGTTCGTTTACAGCCCTACCTAAATATATTAAAGCTAGACCAGCACCTTTGGCCCCTTACGCAATAATAACTCTAGACCAGCACCTATGGCCCCTTACGCATTTATGACGATGTACCAGCACCTCTGGCCCCTTAAACGTCTATGACACTGGACCAGCACCTATGGCCCCTTACGTGTCTATTCTTTCCAAAATATAAGAATCTGAGATATTTGGTATTCTTATTTATCAATACATTCATATTTCTATTCATCAAGAATAATCATCCTTTTTAATCTACCGGTGTATATCACTGTTCAAGAAAATCATTGTTTAAGAAACAGTATATGAATTCAGATTCTAGTAGAATAATTACTAGAATTATATCTCAATCTGTATCACAATGAAATGTTGTATTGAAAACGATAGTGTAATTCAATTGTCAAAAATATCAAATCAAGGTGTAAAATACTTGCAAAAATAATTTCAATCGCTTGAATATATAAAGTAATTATCTATTCTGGATTTAGAATAGGAGAGGGTACTTTCCTGATATGCACAAACTGGTACTATCTTGGTTATCACTTTACTGACACTTCTGGTTACTCGATTCTATAAACAAAAACACTATTTCAATAACCAGACATAATTCAATAGACGTAATTATACGTCTTTATATTTATTATCTACCCGATCGTTTAAATCTAAACATGGCATTTGAAACAGTCAAACAGATAAACATGCTTCACATAGCACGTAAGCATATAATTCATTCAACACGTAGATTAGATTGTTAAAAGAAGTGGTTCATTTTTTTTTTTAAAAACAGAAATCGGGTCAAAATATAATTTTCTAATAAGTATCCGACTCAGATAGGTTTGTAAAATAATCGACCTTTTATTGTAAAAGAATTTTGGTCTCGGAAGTATTTTTAACAGAAGCGAAATAATTTTCTGAATCTAGACACGTTCGTTATGTTTAAAACGGGCAAACGGACTATTTGATACGAATAAAATAAGAATAATTCAATTAATAATAATATTAATTGATTATTCAATATTCTATAAATTTTCAAAAGTTGAAAATAATTTTAAAAGTATTATTTGGCTTAATTATAAATAAATATATTTTATTTAACTATTTATAAATAAAATCAATTGATTAAATAAATTAATCAATTAATTTAATAAATAATAAATAAAATAATTTATAAACAATTAAATCAAATATTGAATATTTGAAAATAATTCAGAAAATAAATCCTGAAATCAAAACAATTTATTTATGTCTAACATCTTAATTAATTAGACTAATTAGTCACAATTTAACTAATTAATCTAATTAAATAAAATTATTAATAAAATAGGAATTTAGAATTATTTTTAAAACAAAACTCATTAACAGTTTTGATATGAAGAAATTGGGGAAAATAGGATCAACAGCGGGTCAAACAGTTGGGTCGCCAAGAACATATCCGGATCCGGGTCGAACGCCGGCCGGAATCTGGGTTGAACCCAGAAACCGGTGCTTCGCCGGAGCCGGCGAGCTCCGAAACTGAGCCAAAACACGCGTTTTGGCTTTGGTTTTAATTCTACTTCAATCTACACACTTCCCACAACTTATTCAGACATGCTATCATCGTGCCCAACCCCCACGTCGTCTTCTCCGACGAACTCGAAGGTATAACCGGCGAGATCGAGGGAATCCGGTCAAATAACGATTACAACAAAACTTCAATCTTATTCAACGATTCTTATCACAAATTGAAGCTCATGATCCTAACAATCGATTGCACATACTCACAATCACAACCAATTACTAAATCGGCTGAAAAATCAAACTAAAATTCAAGAACAACTTCAACTTCGGTTCTTACAATAATCAAACATAAAACTTACAAATAAACACATAATTCGACTATAAGGAAACATATAAAGCTAACTACAATCTCAGATCTATCGGAAAATCAACATAAACGAAGAACCCAATTCGAATTAAATCGATGAACAACGTTTTAACGATTTACTCAACCTTAAACGAAGATATTGGTATCAAACGATTGGCCTTGAAAAGGGATTCAATTTGATCTATAGATCGCCAATAACGGAGCTTCCTATCACCTTCAACGATCGGATTAACCTCAAGAACGAATTCTCACCCCCAAAAACAATTTCCCTTATATTTATGATTTTCTTAGGATAATTATGAAATAAAAAATATAATTTCCAACTATTTATATTTTTCAGAAATTAACTCCCATATAAACAAGTAAGGGTGTTTTCTATCTCCTAATTACATAATTAAGCCCAAAAATAATAATTAATATGGACAATTTTTAAAATATTGTTTTTAAATAAATACCATATTAATGTCAAAATTTCCCAAAAATTATAATTGATTAACAAATACAAAAATATTTTGGCTTTGAAAGATTCTTGATTTTATAAAAATTAAAACGTAATTTATGATATATTTTCTAAATTATTAAGGATCCCCGAAAATAATTATAAAATTGACCAATGCACGTAAAATGTCACAGAGCGATGCACATGTAACACGTAGCAATTAAAATGCTTTGAATAGAATTATAAAAATTTTAAAAATATGAAAATGCATCAAATTGGAATAAGAAACATATATTTATTTGCTAATCACATAATTAAGGCACAAAATTTTCCGAGATATTACAGTAGTAGTTTTTTCTCAAGATTAAATTGAAAAGTATTTAATGAAAATAAGAAAGTGATCAAATCTTGTGCATAAAGCTACTAAGCCATTAGAATACATGATACTATGTTGAGAGAAATGAACTACCGCTTACAGTCATATATTATATATATAATAGTGCAACTAGGGGGTCTGGTGAGACAATTTATTCAATGTCAAATTACAAGTATGTCCTTCAAGCTGTAAAATTACATTTTAACTCCTATCCTATTTATTTTATATTTAGTACTCATTAATAGCTAATTTTTATTAAATCATACTAATTATTTTGTAATTAATAGCCTGTGCATACACACACACACACACACATACACATATATGTATACATATGTTAGTTTAAGTTATATATTATTTTGAAAAGTAATGAAATATAATTAAAAATTAGATATTTTGAAATAACTATAAATATAACATACTTTCATTATATCAAATTTTTAATAATATGACACAATTTCATAAGCTATTAATCATGATTTAAGTGGTTGACAAAAAAAAAATCATCGACAACTAATTTAGAGTACACCTGCATAATACAGTATTTTTTAAAATTTAAAATATAATACGATTATTCATGACATGGTATGAATTATCAAATACTTACTTACAAATAAATAATAACATAGTCACCTAACAAGCTTAAACAATATATACCTGAATATTGACATAATTATATAGACAACCCCTCAAACTCCGGATCGAATACAGGTTATGGTATGAAACAAGAATCTAGAACATTCAAAATCATTACAACTAAATTGGATTTTCTTACATCTTTACCAACAATCTAATCTTAATTACTCCCAGATATCCAACTACCTACAGTTGGGATCTCTTCAAAGTGCTGCTCACTGCGAACTATCTACCACTATCCTTAGAGGGCACTAAAAGGATAAGAAAATAACAAATCAAGAGTGAGCCAAGAAAGCTCAGCAAGTAATATATATATATATATATATATATATATAGTAACCAAGGTGTTAACAATAAACCATATTAATTACTTTAAAAACTGGCTAATGACTGTTTAGAACAATTTCGCAATTCGAATATAAAAATAATTTGCATTAACCTGCAACCATAACTTAGATTATCCGAAAAGAAACATTCAGGATAGTCTCATTAGTCAACCAGTTTTCAATTTTCTTTGAATCTTAGAATTTTAAGAATAATGAACGCCACAATTAGCGATCAACAATAACTAAAAATGAACCCTGAAAACATATATATATATATATATAAATATATATATATATACATACATATATTATACCCGCTGATCAGTCGGGATATAGTACGGACTTATGCCACACCTGCATATGTCCACAAATCATATAGGTATTAAGGCACACATTGGCCTAAATATATTAATGCTAGACCAGCACCTTTGGCCCCTTACACAATAATAACGCTGGACCAGCACCTACGGCCCCTTATGCGTTTATAACGATGGACCAGCACCTATGGCCCCTTATACGCCTATGACACTGGACCAACACCTATGGCCCCTTACGTGTCTATTCTTTTCAAAATATAAGAATCCAAGATATTTGGTATTCTTATTTATCAATACATTCATATTTCTATCTATCAGGAATAATAATCATCCTTTTTAATCTACCGGTGTATATCACTGTTCAAAAATAAAAGTTACTGCGTATGAAGCAATATAAGAATTTAATTTCTAGCAAAATAATTACTATAATTATGTTTCAAATTTGTATTGCAACGAATGTCTGTTTTGAAGTTGACAATATAATTCAATTTCCAGAATAATGAGTCAAGGATGAAATACTTACAAAAATAACTTCAATCGCTTGAATATATAAAGCAATTATCTATTCTGGATTTAGAATATAAGAGGGTACTTGCCTGGTATGCACAAACTGGTACTATCTTGGTTATCACTTCACTGACACTTCTGATTACTCGATTCTATAAAAAAAACACTATTTTAATAACTAGACGTAACTCAATTGACGTAACTATACGTCTTTGCAATTACTACCTACCCAATCGTTTAAATCTAAACATGACATTTGAAATAGTTAAACAGATAAACATGCTTCACAAAGCATGTAAGCACATAATTCATTTAACACGTAGATTAGATCGCTAAAAGAATTGGTTCGGTACTTTTAAAACAAAAATCCAGTCAAAATACAATTTTCTGGTAAATACTTGACTCAGAAAGGTTTGTAAAATAATCGACCTTTTACTACAAAATAATTTTGTCTCGAAAATATTTCTAATGAAAGCCCAATAATTTTCTGAGTCTAGACACATTCGTTTCGTTTAAAACGGACAAACGGTCTAATGTTTGTGAATAAAATAAGAATAATTCAATTAATATTCATATTAATTGATTATTCAATATTCTATAAATTTTAAAAGTTAGAAAATAATTTCAAAAGTATTATTTGGCTCAATTATAAATAAATATATTTTATTTAATTATTTATAAATCAAATTAACTGATTAAAGGAATTAATTAATTAATCAAAATAATTTATAAATAATTAAATCAAATCTGGATTTTTGAAAATAATAAATAATATAATTTTTTAGAATTCATATAATTTAGTTAATTATTTAGAATAATTAACCAAACAACTTTTGAATTTAAAATAAACATTTGGAATTAAAAATAAGATTTTTGATTTATTTTTGAAATATAAGACACAGAAACATATATTTGGAAATGGGTTTAGGGTTATATGGATTGAAAGCGGAACGACTGACTATCAATTGGACTTAGTTTCAACACGGTTTGAATACAAACTCTGCCAACACAACTCGACAATCAACATACTAACAAAATTAAGCGTAAACAACTCGAATTCTGGTCTCCCACGAAGCACAACGGCGACCGAAACTGGAGAAACTCCAACTGACACAAACAGCCACCAAACTCGATGATTCTTATACGAAAATAACGGGTATAATTAGTATAATCTTATACAACCAATTATAATACTGAGCAATTACTTATCACGCCGGAAAATCAAGAACAACGGTGGCGGTGACTTTCCGGTGAACTCGCAAACAACCACAATCGACAACAAAACACACATATACGTGATGAGAATTCGACGATCTATTCATTCATAGCATTAAAATAAACAAACAATCATCCATAAAGCAAAACACCCAAAAAAATCGATTATAAAGAACAAGAATCGAAATCATAATTGGATTTCCCTTTAATAAAACTGATGGTGGAACTAGATTGTTCTGCTTGCAAGCTTCAGATTGGTTATTAGAACTTTAAAAACCAAATTCAGTAACGTCAGGAATGATTGGATTAATTTTCAAAAAGAATCAAGAACAATATCAAAGAATATTTGATTTTTTATATATATTTTTAGGATATTTATGAAATTAAAATATAAATTCCAGCTATTTATACTTTTTTAGAAATTAATTCCCCTAAAATCAATAAAGGGTGTTTTTCACCTTTAATTAGAATAATTAGGCCCAAAATTGATAATTAATGGGGATTAATTTTACAATATTATTTTTTAATAAATATAATATTTATATCATAATTACCCAAAAATTATGAATGTTGCAAAAATACAAAATATTTCAGTTTTGAAATATCCTTGATTTTATAAAAATAAAAATGTAAATTTTAAGGGCCTCGGAGTCCCTATAAGGGCTCGGATCGATAACTTTTTGAAAAACGACATATTTCTTATTTATTAACAATTCCCGAAAACAATTATGAAATAGACCAATGCACAAAAAATGACACAGAACGATGCACATGTAACACGTAGCAATTAAGATGTTTTAAATCGAATTATAAAAAATTTTAAAAACATGAAAATGCATCAAATTGGAATAAAAACATATTTTTATTTACTAATCACGTAATTAAAGTCACAAAATTTTTCCGGATATTACAAGTATTATGTTCATCACTGATATTTGAGTTCTCTGTAGTAGACTCATCTAACACCTCTAATGATTGTCTTGATGTCTCAGAAGTAGAAGTAGAAGGAAACTCAAATATATCCAAATCACCATAGTTGCTATTTGAAGAAACTGGCATTTGTAATGGTACTGGAGACAAATATTTAGCACCAGAATTTTCAGCAAAAGGAAAAATTATTTCATTAAATGAAACATCTCTGAAAATTACAATAGATTTATCTAGAAGATTTAAAAGTCTGTATCCTTTTGTTGTAGGAGGATATCCTATGAATACACAAGGAGCACCTCGGAAAGCAAATTTATCTGTTGAGTTCAGAGAAGCAGCAGTAAAAGTTAAGAACCCAAACGCCTTTAAATCTTCATAAACATGTGAGCACTTATACAAAACTTCATATGGACACTTGTTCTCCAGAACAGAGGATGTCAACCTATTGATAATATACACTGCAGTCAATACACACTCCCCCAAGTATGCAATAGGTTAGCCAGACTGTATCTTCAGTGCTCTTGCTGTTTCTAAAATGTACATGTGTCTATGTTCAACCCTAGCATTTTGCTGAGGTTTATAGACACGAGTAGTCCGATGCAAGATCCCAGACTCGGCATAGTAAAAACTGCAGGCTGCATCTTTAAACTCCAATGCATTGTTAGTTCTCAATGTCTTACTTGAAGAAGAGAAGTGATTTTTCACATATGCAGCAAAACTTTTGAAGCATTGCAAAAAATCTGACTTGTTTTGTAACAGATATACCCATATCATTCTCGACAATCATCCGCTAGGGTCAGAAAATATTTGTACTTATTTCTAGTACACACTCTATAGGGCCCCCAGATGTCACCATGAAGTAAATCAAAATGTTTATCAGCATGAGATGAACTCAGAGCCATAGGCAATTTAGTAAAACGAGCCATATGACATGTCAAACAGACTGAAGATATACCAGATGAAATTTTGATTTGATAGAATCAATCAACTTCATCTTTGACAGAGGTGCATTCCCAGCCTATTATGCCACATTGCATAAGTAGACGCACTAGATAATTGAGAATTATTACAAATCTTTGGTGAGTTATCAGCCAAATAATAGAGAGCTTGATGAAGAATACCAACACCTTTTACTTCTGAAGCGTGTGAGTCCACAATATGACATTTCTCAAGAAGAAATACAATGTGACAATAGTTATCCACAGCCAGCCTATGAATCTAAATCAAGTTATGATTAAACTGAGAAACATATAGAACATCCAGCAGCAACAATCCATTGTTCAAACAAAGATCTCCAATATGTGTGATTGTAGCAGTTGCCCTATTAGGTAATTTTATAGTATGTATAGCAGGTGATTTCTTCACATTGGTCGACAAAGATAAATTTGAAACCATGCTATCAGTTGCACTATCCAATCATTTGCTTTCTATTGAACCACGGTATTACACATGACCATGCCTGAAAAAGGACTATCAATTTCTTCTGTAACATTCTGAGAAGCACTAATTCCTGGCATTAATTTCAACAATTGTTCAAACTGTTTAGATGTAAACACAATCTGCTCTTCAACATTCTCACTTTGAGCAACATTAACCATTTTGTTACCTTTATTCCGTTGCCATTTGCTAGCAAATTTCTGAACACCAGTTATACCAGCTGTTTGTGCCTTTTTGTGCTTATTATGGCACTTTGGATATCCTATTATACTCTAACATTCATCCTTATTGTGACATTTCCTACCACACTCCTGACAAACTTCTGATTGCATTCCAGGTTTAACAATTTCTCATGTCTTGTTATACATTGCAGCAATCTCATGACTATGTGCATTAGCCAATTTTAAAGTCTGTCTTTGAGATTCCTTTTGCTGTATAACAGAACATGCTATTTCAACACTAGGTAGAGGTTGCATCATCAATATTTGGCTTCTTTGTGCAGAATAACTCTCATCTAATCCCTTCAAAAACTGAAATAACCTCGATTCTTGTTTTTGAACCTCTAAAGCTTGTAAAAATGCAGTAATTTCAAGAGTTATAGCAGTGATAACAGACAACACACTTATAGCATCAATTTCTTCCCAAATCGTACTCAAAGAGGTATAATATTCAACCGTAGACACACCGTCTTGTTTGATACTAAACAAATCTTGATTAAGCTTATACTTTCGAGATCTAGTAACTAATTGAAATCGTTGTTATAACAATTTTTATATATCAACAGCATTATTCACAAACAAGATGGATTTCTTAATTGACTCAGAAATGTTGTTATGAAGCCAAGAAATTACCATATTATTGCAAGTATCCCATTGAACACCTTCAGTTACATCAGTATCGCTACGGGTTTCTGATCATGTTACAAACCCTATCTTCCGCTTCGATACTAACTGAATCTACATGGATCTTTTCCATGTTTGATAGTCCTCTGCGCCTTCAAGCTTAGTGACATTTATCGACATCGGTCCAGCACTCGGATGAAGAAACAAAGGATTTTGCAGATCTGCAAGCGCAAATCTACCACCAGTTGCCATTGATGAAGCCTCAACTACATAATCAAGCTTATTGTCAATAAACTGGAGTTGTTGAAAACGATCACACCGCACTCTATCTATAAGACTCAATACTTCAAGAACAACAAGAATCTGTAATCGTTGTTTATAAACGAATAGAGTGTCTACTATTAAGTACGGAGAAAAAAAAATCACCTTATAAGTTAAAATACATGAAACAAATTTTCTATAGAGGTTAAGATCTTAACATGAGCTAATACCATTAAGTCTAAAAACGGATACTATTAGGCATATGTAAACTGGTATATATGGGAGGAAAGGATTTCTTAAAAATCAATTTTTGCTCCTGCAACCACATAATAGGATCATTTTGGGTTCTTAGAGTATCTCCAACAAGTTCTTAAATTAAAAAATAGAGAGTGTTAATAAAATTAGAGCTCCCATGGACACCTAAAGGCTCTCCAAAATCTTAATAGTATCTCCTCTCTACTCTCTTTTAAAGCCTACCACCTGCTCTTAAGTTATATTTTTATTACAAAGTAATACAAACACTCACTTTCTCTATTTACTTTGTATTGTACTTCCATTTAATAAAAATATTTTAATATTAAAATATTATTTAGATGGTGGATATAAAGAGTGCTATCGGAGATGAATGGATATTAAGTTTCTAAGAGTTAATTTTTTATATTATATTTGAAGAGTGATGAGTGTTGGAGATACTCTTGATCCAATAATCATAAATTTAGAACAAGGCGACAGACGTGCTAACAAGGTAACTAAGTTTTGTAGATGTTTCGAGCTAAAATGTTGGAAGAGATTTGAAGCAAATATTTATATATATATTTCCTCCGTTTTATAATTATATTTTTTTTTGACGTATTTTAAACAAAATGATTACTTTACACATTATTTTTCAAATTCTTTTTGTGAATTTTATTATTTATACTTTTAGTTAGGACAAGTAAATTTAAAAAATAATTTGCGGAGTTTTTTTTTTGTCAAGGTCTACATATACATATATGAATTGTACCGAAATACAATAGCTGCATCATATGATTTATTTCATTCAAGAAATTTTAATATCTAATCGAAGGGCATGCAAGTATATCCAAAAAATTTAGACAGTAAAATTTTAATATTCGAAAATATAAAACATACTCCAAACTGGCCGCTCACCTGAAAAAATAATTTTTTTCTATAATATATCAATTATGAAAAATTTAAAATAATATTTACAAATATAAAATGACAAGAAAAATAATTCTCAAATAAACTAAATATATTAAAATTAAATTAGAAATAAACACAGTAAATATCTAAACAAAAGAAAATTCTTTGATTAGACCCAAAATAAAAGTCATTATAAGTTATTAACGACTCATAAATACCACAATATATGGTCAAAATCCATCATATATGACATTAGCACGTAGATATAATAAGTTATTTTTTATTTTACATAATTAAAAGTATAACTTTTAAAAAGAAACTTCTAATAACATTAAAAATAATTGGAACACTAAAAATTAAGGATGCCATTAAAGAGCAAGGAAGATTAATTAAAGTTTATTTTACAAAACTAAAAAGTAACTACTCCAATTAAAAAAGTTAAGAAGTGGAATCTAATAATCAAAAAGTAACTAAAAATTTAATTTATAAATAGAGGGTAACTGAAAATTATAAATAACTAGGATATAAAGCCGCGCTATGCGCGGCTCTGATTTTTTTAAAAAAGATGCGTATTAATAATACTGTTAATCGAGATTAACTATTTGACGGTTGATAAAATAAATTAGAAATTGTATGTTATATGTTACAGATTTTATACTATTATACGTTTTATTTTTTTAAAATCTATTATTAAAACAACTAAAATTAATATTTGTCAATGTATTCTAAGGTTGTATAATGATAGTTTCGAAATATGCATGATATTTTCGCCTAAGTTGTAAATTTGGTTATNTTTTTTTTTAATAAAAACATATGTTGTACCGAGTCATACTTCATCCTTTTTTAG
>PHNY01074272.1:11917-25512 GCA_003724115.2 Anethum foeniculum
GTCAATATATTATTATATTATTTTCAATCTTTTTTTAGATGTTATTTGTTGCTTGACCTACATGGTGGCATTGATGTTGTTAGTGACGAGTGGAAAAAAAATAGATCTTGGAATTGTGATAAATTAATAAGTTTTGAATTATAAAAACTGTAATGTAGTCGTATCTTGATTTTATAGTTTCTATAATTTTGAAATAATATTTTGTTTTATACAATTCATATGTTCGATGTAATACATATTATTTGGTATTTAAATTTAAGTAAATAATATTTGTTATTTTATATAAATTATAGTCAAAACTCAAAAAACTATTATGTTATCATATTTAATAATAAAATAATGGGGCATGTTCCCCAGCCACAGTTGGATGGGATACTGTTGCCGCAATGTTTCATTGCGGCAGTACTCTCCTACCGCAATGTTTCATTGCGACAGTCGCAATGTGTCATTGCGGCAGCTGTATCCCATCCAACGTTGGCTGGGGAATAATATCCTAAAATAATATATAATAATTAAAAAAAAATATCATTATTATGCCGCCGCGAAGCGCAGCTTATTTTCTAGTTTAATTTTAAAGATTACTGATAATTGTGGGTTTGTGGTTCAGTGCGTAGCACGGGTAAAACGCTAGGGTATATAATAACATAGCAAATTAGGATTTATTATAAAATGACAATTATAGTCGTTAGTGCACACATGGCCTTTAAAAATCTGGCTTATTTTAAGAATTGGGTAGGGTTGAGTTTTTTTATTTGAGTCGGATCGTGTCAGGGCTTTCTCTAGAATATATAGCTCACTTTTTGAACTGTCAGATCAGACAGATTTTTATCCGACCTTTTTATCTATATATATTAATATTTTTGAATATTAGTATATTCTTAAATTTTATTTAGGAAAAATCAGTTTTTATTCGGACTTTTTGAAAAAAACCCGGGTTTTATCTTCAATAAACCAGACATTTATATGGACTTTAAAAAATCCGAGTTTTATACGGGACAACCAAACTTTTATTTGTGCTTATTAAAATTAGGGCTTTATCCGACTTTTTAAAAATACGGGTCTAAATCAATTTTTTTTAATTATAGCCGGTTTTCGAGAAAATAAGAGGTCTATTTAAGGATGGTCGAAGACCTTGATGTGCTACTTTTTTTTGACAGTGATAAAAATTGTACTACTTCTTTTCCCATGGTGATGATGAATTTCATGTTTGATTTATCCAAAACTAACTAAAATTACAAAATGTTAAATTTTGATATTGAAAAACTGAAAATTGGATAAATAAAAAAAATTATACTGATTAAAGGATAACATATATCTAATTTAATTATTAGGGATCATGTACTATCCATATATCTAATTCAGAAGATTAAAATAAAATATTAAATAATAGTTAGTGGTATACTTGACGATTCGCTCGTATTAACGTATCGTATATTTTCGTGTTCTGGGTAGAAAATGTTGAACTCAAACATAATAATAAGTGGCGTTCGTGTAGTCCCGTATTCGTGTACATGTATTCATGTACCAGTATTCGTGTACTTTTGTGTCATGTACCTAAATAGGAAATTTAACGACACCATATCCAGAACTTTTTTTTTTGGTCAAAAAGGTAAAAATACATTTTTGAAAATGGTTGATAATTAACGGAAATGCTTCACACTTTTTTTAGCAAAGAATTATTTCTAATTATATTCTTAAAAAATTATAAAAATAATTATATTTTAAAAAATTTAATTTTTGGTAGACTCGTGTTTTTATTTTTTGGACACTTAAATGATTGATATGTTTCATGTAATGGTTTATGTCTAGGACCGTGCAGAAGTTGATGGGATTATAAAAGTTGTGGGCTTTTAATGGGCCTTTTGTACACCGTATTGGTTTGTAGTGCATATAATAACCCTAATAACTAAATATAAGTACAACCCTTCATATAGTATTATCCGCCCGCCCTTATCATCTGCCCACCCTCTCATCATCTCAACATCTTGCCTCGTCTCGCCTCTCTTTCATTCTATTTGCTCCCATCACTTTTTACATTACAAACTTCGACTGTGGATGCAAAAATTTCGTAAGAAGAACTTCTGTAGTAATACGATTTTTGGTTCAAGTAAGTAATTCAAAACTTATAGAATAGATTTTTGTAAATTTTAATTACATAATAGTATATTAATAGTTATAGATCTATATTATATGTAAACGTATTGTGTACGATGGAGTCGAAATAATCTGGTTCCACATCTTTTTATTATTTTGAAAGACAAATCTGTATCTATATAATCCGATTTCAAATGATTTTTCCAGTTTAGTCAATTAATTATTAAATTTATCATCATAATGATAAATTTCCTTATTTTTTTCTGCAGGTTTTTCTACATGCACGAAGATCTTGATAACTTACGCATATGTTGGTTTTTTTGTTTCCTAAAAAGTGAAGAAAATGCTCCAAATTTACATCTCCCAAAAATTGATCATGTCGGTAAGTAAAGATTTGGATCAACTTTTTTTTTTTTGGTTACAGATTAAACTTATCTTATTGGAAATTGAAATTTTTTATTTGATAATGGCTAAAACATGACTAAAGTGAATTTCAAGTTACGGGTGAGTAATCTTACATTAGTAAATTAATAATACTTGCATTTAAGTCATTGAACATAAAAAAGAACTTGCATTATTTTACACTTACATTACTAAACTAATGTTGTTAGCACATCATAATATTTATTCTTTTATTTATTATCTAAAAGCAAAATGGTTAATTTTTTTTGGATTATTCTTGTGCAATGTCTGTGTTTTTACTATACGATTCTTTTCTAAGTCCATTTAAAAGTAATAAATTAATTATTTTGATGATTTAATTATATAATATTGATGATTCTTGTAAATTTATTTTGTAGGTGCACTTCTTTACCATTTCAAGATTTTAGTAAGAAGGTACCAAAAAAATCGATTTGAGATGTAGGAATGTGCATAAAATGGTTGATTATAAATCACACTTCAGGTAGTCTTTCTTTTGCTATGCATGAGAAATTTTTTCAGTGTTTCTATCCTCTTTAAAGCTTCTCATTGACATCTAGTTAAATCTTTCATTTATGTCAATCCACACGTTGATTATACATGTCGATGATTATATCAGATTTTGAATATTGTGTTTAAATATCGACAATTGTTGACATAGTCTACGATCATGGACATAGTGTCAACGATCGTGGACATAGTCAATGATTGTTATTTACTTTACTATATATAAATAACGATACTCGATGACATAGTCAACGACACTCGTGATAACATAGTCAACGATAGTCCGTGACATAGTTAGCGATACACAGTGACATAGTCAACGAGACTCAATGATACTTTCTTATGAAGTTTCTAAATATTCGTGTTTGCTTATGTCCTACAATATCAGATATGTATATTATCAAATACTTAGAAGTTCATTAGGACTCTACTACAGAAAGAGATGTTGACACAAATACGTTAACTAGTTCCTAAAGAATCGAAGATGAACCATAAACATATTAGAACTATGTTGACTTGATCCCTATATATATAAGGGTACGAAGGCATTTTGAGGGGGTTACGCATTATTTTGCACCACACGAACTCCCATGAGCAGTTATACAATTCCAAAACCCTATTTTTACCATTAAAACTTAAGCTCTGCATGTACACCATCTATAAATCCTTGACGCCTAGTCTGTGACTGAAAACAACATCAACATTTGGCGCACCGTGTAGAGTAAATAACAAAAAAATTCCATTAAAACATTCAACCATGTCTTGAAGTTCAAGACTTATGACATATTCACGTAGAGTCAGAATCCCCGTGATCCCTTACGCAACACCCACCCGACCCATCGTTATTCCTCGATCATCTTTAACGATGGATGCTACTGAAAGCATCATTACTCGCGTCATAACCGACAATAAAGGAAACAAGATCCATCTCAAATACGGCAGTCCTCACAAGGAGAGTACACTGAGGTTCATCATCGTCAAGGAGATGGCCCAAGCCGTGATGTCCCGATGGGACGTGAACACCTTTATTATGTTAAGGGAAGGAAAAGCTTTGAGGCAATCCAGACTCGTGGGAATATGCGAAATTTGATTGAGGGTAGAAACTTGGAGGATGATTTTAACCAAGCTTATCGTGGGGATGACAGACGAGCCAGATCCCTGCCAGTTAGAATTCTCCCAAGCACTGAAGAGGAAATGATGCAACGCATCTGGGTGTTAGAGCTTCAGAAGCAAGAACTTGAGAAAGAACAGCTACGCTTAAGATTAGACGTGATAAGGTATTCTCTTCCAAGAGGGTCTCCCCGTAGAGGTAGACCTCCACCATATAGGCGTAATAAAGACAAATATGAAAATCAAAATGATGGAGGCCAAGATCATCACAACAATGATCAAGGTTATTGTGAGGACTATCGTCAGCAGAGAGGTAGAAACATCCCAACTACCGCACCCACGACGGTGGTCAAAACAACAATAGAGGAGGAAATAATAATAGCGGTGATGAAGGTAGTATAGGGAATAATGATGATAACGGTGACTATCAAGAAAAGGGAGATCAAGGCTATCATAATGATGGTTGAGGTCATCGAGATGGCCACAATGATCGAAGATATAATGACAATGAGAATAAAAGTACCGACTATTATCGAGATAAGAATAACTCGCTGAAGAAAAGACTAGAAAAAATGGAGAAGGCTTTTATGGGCGGGGGTGTTGACACTTATATAACAGAATCGCCACTTGTGAGAGAAATAAGAGATAATGTACTTGAGACGATCCATGACATCCCGAAAATGTCAAATTATTATGAGAAATGTGATAATCTCAAACATGGAACACAATATGAAAGACAAATGTAGTGTGCATGTCATGATCAGATATTTATGTGCAACTCTTCGAGGTGTATCTCAAATATAGTGCACAAGGATGGTTTTTGAAACCCGACTCTATCTAGACCTATGAACAATTACGAGGAGAATTCCTCCGACACTTTGCTTATAATCGAAGAACAAGGCAGCACACAATGACATTATTAAATACAAGACAACGTCTTGATAAGTCGATGACTGCCTATGTCAGAAGGTTTCACCAAGAGTGTGAAAAAGTTATTGCTTTAGATGAGACTCAAGCAATATGATTTTTCCATGGAGGTTTGGATCTTGTAAAGGGTCAAAAGCTATTGAAGTCATTTCTCACTATAGTGCCAAGAAGTCTAAGTGAGATGTATACAAGGGCCGACTATATTCGGATGAGAGAAGAAGCCCTTGGTACAATCGAAGATATATCAGAGACAAATGATAAGGGTAAAAAGAGGTGACGATCGTCGAATGATACAAAAAGTATATCTCCCGAACTATTTGAAGGTTAGATATTTGAGGAGTACGGGGATGAAGAGCAAAAGAAAGAGGTCAAAGTAAAACAATAATTGAAGTTTGCGGAGATGCCTAACTAGAGGGATCGTATAAGATCATTGACATACCTTGAATAGAGACTTGCAAGTTAGGAACCACATATGGTGCTCATATTAAAATACATGTAATATTGCTTTTTCAAGTGAAATTGTCAGTAGATCATGGGTTCACCTTATCCATCATAGAATATTACTCCCTCCGTCCCGTTAGGTTCTATACGTTCACTGTTTGCACGCATTTCGAGGCTCCTATAAAGTGCAATTCCATAACTTTTTTTTGAATTTTTTTTTTTTCTGAATAAAAGTTTAAACATTAAACTTTTATTCAGAAAAGTAAATTTTTTTTTAAAAAATATGGAACTATACTTTAAATGAGTCTTAAAAAGCGTGCCAAAAAGTAATGTATAGAATTCAATGGGACAGAGGGAGTAGTGTATTAGTCGATCATAGACTTTTTTTCACAATACTTGTAGATGAATGAATAAGTAGTTTTATGCTACAACAATCATAGTAGTGGATGATTACTGAATGATAATACAAAATAGTATACCATCTATTT
Organism: Anethum foeniculum; assembly: GCA_003724115.2. Lineage (NCBI taxonomy): Eukaryota > Viridiplantae > Streptophyta > Magnoliopsida > Apiales > Apiaceae > Anethum > Anethum foeniculum. The sequence continues at coordinate 17,905 of PHNY01074272.1, forward strand.
ATTTAGTAAAATCTTCGGTTTGTAAATTGTATCCATATTATAATTGTCTATGATTTTAAATTTTAAGCCAAAGATCTATTGATATATAGATCAGTGACATACTTGTCTCGGACTAGTGATCAACCTTTCTCTTAAAAAATGATAGATCACTAGGGGGCAAGACATATATCGATATACTCATAGGAAGAAAATGAAACTTTCATTCTTTTCTTAGCAGTCTTGAGAAAAAGATGGATGCTAAAGTCTTAAGAAATTTTAATAGCTTCCAGAGTCAATATGACATTATTGATTAAATTCGTGGGATAGACAGGTACGACGTTACTTTGGCCTGGAAGCATACGCTTAAACTCATTACAGTACGAAGTTAATTTGATTTGGAAGCATAAGCCAATCCTGAACACCACCCTTTGAAGTAATCAAGGTTATATGCTAAAACTATGTGACTTAATTTTACTATCCCAAACTCTTGTTCTTGTTCAAATTAACACCACCCTTTAGTTCTTGTTCAAATTATTGAAATCTCTCATTGATATGGTATTATGGCTACATCTGAGAGTAATCAAAAGCATTTCTTGTACATACAGTATAATCAATAATTCTTTAATAATCAATGATTGTTGACATGCCAATATGCGATGACATATATATTTAGATATTTTTGTCTCTTACTTATATTACATTTGAAATATTTTCAATGTTAAGTACATTCTAACATGCATAATATTGATGAAACATTAATCAACTTACCTAAAAGCATAATAGTTAGGGAGATTTGAATGTATAATAGTCAAAGAGCTCAACATATATAATGATTAAATACAGCTAAAAACTAAGTTATTAGCTAATTAATCTTGAGGACTGTCCTCGACTACTATCTTCTCATTACGGATAACATTGATCATTATCATCATTAGCCGGGGACTTGATAGAGAGAAAGAAATAGCATCACGATTCCTCCACATGATGATCCATATCCCAATAATCCATAAGACTAATGTAGATGTCCCAAATAAGCTCTTAGGTTCTCTTCAATTTTTGACAAACAATGGATTTGCACCAAAATGCATTGTTAAGTAAGTCGTTGATTCCCACTCTTCAGTTCTGGATCAAGAAATTAAGAGTTTTCCTACGAGATTCCAACTCCTCTCAAGGTTAGTGATCCTAATGTCCACAATAATGAATTTTCAGTTTCTCAAATATAAGACTTTCATATCAACGACGTAGTCAATAATATTGACATTACTATGTCGGTAGCATTGATATTTGTGAATTGGACCGTACGTTATTATTGTTTATGGGCTAACTCTATTGGAAATATTAACAAGTGTTTGAGGTTCATGTTTAAAACTATATATATATGGTTCATACAATTTCATTTGTTGAGATAGTATGGTCTAAACATCAAGGATGTTGGCTCTTGGATTTTAAACTATCAAAGGTTGCCGACGTGTAAGAAACCACCAATAATGCTAAATAGTTGGTCACTAAGGTGGAGTTTTAATAGGCTAAACATTCGTACAACTATCAATATGGATTACAACATCAACTGTATTGTGTAGGCTAAACATCGGTAATAGATTCACGACAATGTCAAAGTATAACACATACACAGTCTTGTTTAAAAAGAATCACGGACTTGGTACCTTGGCATCAATGATGCAATTAAAAAGAATGAGGACTGTATATTCCTTATCTAAATTTACATATAAATTTTCTTCATCAAGGTAGAATGTTCTTGGGATAAACAATAATACATATAGCCTTGATTTTTAGAATGTGATTATATGTGATAAAAATGTTGTTACAAAGTTGTATAAGTTTAACATCAACAATGTTACGTATGTGGTCATAGACTTTAAAGAGTCGATGACAGTCTCTCTCACTTCTCTAACAATTAATGATTGCTATCTCAAAACTAGCATAATTGAACTTTTAAATCAAATAATAGTCGGTGATTATATATTTATTTTATTATATTTCTAACTTTTAGCTCCAAGAAAAGTATCAGGATTGGCGATATAATCACTTAATTTGAGTATTTATTAAAACTAATAGTTATAATAAATACTAGGGACTTGTTGATTATACTTGTCGACAATTATACTGGAGATTAAGAAATATAGTCGACGATTGTGGACATAGTCAATGACTATAATTTAGTTTACACTATGTAGTATATCTAGTACCTTAATGTCATGGTCAACGATGTCTAACAACATTGAAAACGATGTTTTTTTATCTTATTAAGTAAGAAAATACTAATAGTAATACCATGTCAGCGATACTCAATGACATAGTCAGCGATACTCGATGACATAGTTACGATACACAGTGAGACAATCAACGAAACTCGCAATAACATAGTCAATGATACTCGCTTAAGAAGTTACTAAATATTCATGTTTGCTTATGTCCTACAATATTGGATATGTATTTTATCAAATAGTTAGAAGTTCATTAGGACTCCACTACAGATTGAGACGTTGACACAAAAACGTTAACTTGTTCTTAAAGAATTGGAGATGAATCAGAGAGCTATTAGAATTACGTTGACTTGATTGGTATATATACAGGTACGTAGGCATTTTGAGGGGGTTACACAATATTTTGCACCACACAAACTCTCAAGATTAGTCATATAATTCCAAAACCCTACTTTTACCATTAAAACTTAAGCTCTGCACGCACGCCATTTACGAATTCTTGACGCCTAGTCTCTGACTAAAAACAGTTTCAACACCAAACTTTATATGTTACAACCTATTATTTTTCGTACTTCTTTTATTTTTGTTTTAAGCCCTTACTTTAAAATTAAAGAAGAAATGTGATATTCATTTTAACAATCAAATTTTAATATTCACTAGCTAATATCTTGTGCAATGCACAGATTTTTTTTAATATTACATAATTTTTTATTTTTTATTTAAATTGAAATTCAATAGATTTATTTGTGTTATTTCAATAAAGTAGCGAATTTGTTATTTAAAATAGAAAAGGTAATTTGTTTTAGTTGAAAAAGTTAATTGATTAGTTATTAGTAATTATAATATTTTATTTCGTTATATAGAATTGCCCGTGATTTTTTTGGAAAATGAGTTTTAGTTGGGAAAAATAAAAAATGTAACGTGTTTTAGTTGAAAAAGTTAATTTATTTTATGTACTAATTAGGACTAAAATAGAAGTTATTAGTAATTATAATAATTTAATTTATTTTATTAAATAGAATTGCTCCTTGATAGTTTTGGAAACAGAGGTATTTTAGTTGGAAAATATAAAAACAAATAACGTCTTTTAGTTGAAAAAGATAATCGGTTTATATACTAATTAGAATTAAAATAGGTTTAAAATAAATAGGTCCTAAAAATAATTAAGAGCAATTAAGTGAAAATAACATGAATAATCAAGTAAGGTTAATTAAGTAATTTGAGCAAGTACCGTACCGTACCGACCGATCGACCGACTACCAAACTTTTAATGTTTCGTATATTATAGTACAGTATAGGTTTCATATGGAACAAGCATTTCATAGAGTTCTCTTCTTGTATTCTCGTAAGCAATAAAAAATAAAAATGAAGTTTTAATACTCAAGTTGCAGTATAAGAATAAAAATCATCCAACACTCATCAATAGAATATTTGCATGCGCTAACCATCATAGAAATCAGAATCTGATGACTCGGGTCCTCAATATCATCTTGTTCGGGCAAGAAATAATTGGTTAGGGCACCCAACTGATATAACTATTTACATGCTTTCAAGCACGCATCTCTCTTTGCTGCATTCTTAGAAGATTGAGGTGCACCGAAAACTTGATGAATTGGAGCATTGGAGGGAAAAATTATTTGGCAGACAGTTCCTTTTCCCTCGTCAAAGTACAAGAAATCTGGCTTGGGTTTAAAGAATCTGTATAAATTGAAAAATAATAACTAATATTTTCCAAATCACAGTGTACAGCTTTCTACATATATATGTCATGAAAGAAAAATAAAAAACCAATAAGAACTATATAAAACCGTACTCGCCGTGTGAAAGTTCGGAGCAGTATCCATAAAGTAATGAAATACTAATTCTAGAACTTATTGTGATACCCGTCACTTCTACTCTGTATGTTTTTTCTTCTATATAAGAAACCGTGCTAGTAGATGTCCTGAATTCGATTCCTCTGTTCATTTTTTTTAAACTTGGGGAAAACTGCGTACCAAATTTACCTCCTTCTCATTGCCTCTATGTCACATAGTACAACACAATTATTATTTTTACTATCTTTTGGCTAGGCAAAAATGATTTAAGGAGTAATAAATATATGTTTGAAGAAAGTACCTATCGACCAGAATCGCATATTCCGACTGCCGCATTCGTACACGCCCCAGGACTGAATGAAACTAGCAATAGTTTCAGGAACAACAAACCTTACTACAAGGCAACATGTTTGGTATCCATTCCTTCTTCTGCAACAGTAGTTGCAACCAACAAATTTAGCTGCCCAAACACATGGAAGTTAAAACACTTACTTCTTGTTATTTAAGGTATATGTATTCAAATGGCAAATAAATGTCACTAATATACTATAATATAACTCTGGAATAGAGAACAAAGATTTTTGGACATTAATTTCCTAGTTTTGGGTAGCTAAATTTGTTGGTTGCAACTAGTGTTGCAGAGGACGACTGGATATCCAAACCTGCTGCCTTTTAGTAAGGTTTGATGTTCCTGAAACTGTTTTCGGTTTCATTCAATCAAGGGGGCATTCATGCATGCCGTAGTCAGAATATGCGATTCTGTTTGATAGGTACCTTCTTCAAAGATATATTGGTTACTCCTTAATTCATCTTACCCAAAATATAATAATAACAATAATTGTGTTGTACTATTTGTCATAGTGGCAATGAGAAAGAGGTAAATATGGTACATAATTTTCCCCAAGCTAAAGAAAGAATGATTAGAGAAATTAAATTTAGGACATCTACAGGCACAGTTTCTTAGATGGAAGAAAAAAACGTACAGAGTACAAGCGACGGGTTTCACAATAGGTTCTACAAGTAGCAATCCGTTGCATTACGAGTACTGCTTCGAACATCCATATAATGAGTACGATTTTATATAATTTTGATTGGTTTTTTTTTTTTGCTTTCACTACATATTTATGTAGGAGAGCTGGACATTTAGATCTTGCAAATATTAGTTATTATTTTCTAATTCATGCAAATTTATTAAGCCTAAGCCGGATTTCTTGTACTTTGATGAGGAATATGGGACTGTCTCCCAAATAATTCTTCTCTCCAATGCTCTTATTCATTAAGTTTTAGGTGCATGTCAGTCTTATAAGAATGCAACAAAGCGAGATGCGTGCTTGGAAGCATGTAAATAATTACATCAGTTGCGCGCCCTAACCAACTATCTCTTACCCTAAAAAGATGATATTGAGGACCTGAAATCCTCATCAGATTCTATTTGCTCAAATGCTTAGCTCATGCCAACATTTCATTGATGAGTGCAGGTTGATTTTATTCTTATACTGTAGCTTGCGTATAAATTTTTTTTTTTATTGCAGACAAGGATACAAGAAGAGAATTCCATAATATGCTTGTTCGACAGAAGGGTGATATTCATTTTAATAATAAAATGTTAATATAAAATCTTAGTTTTTTTTCCGTATCGGATCTGATCGTATTGAATAAAATAATATATATAGCCTTGGTTTTCAGAAGGTGATTACATGTGATAAAAATGTAGTTACAAAGTTATATGAGTTTAACAACAACGATGTTACATATGTGGTCATAGACTTTAACGAGTCGATGATTGTCTCTCTCACTTCACTAACAATCAACGATTGTTATCTCAAAACCCGCATCATGAACTTTTAAATCAAAAAATAGTTGGTGATAATTTATTTTATTTTATTTCTAGCTTTTAGCTCCAAGAAAAGTATTAGGATCTACGACATAATCACTTAATTTTAGTATTTATTAAAGCTAATAGTTATCATAAATACCGGGGACTTATTGATTATACTTGTTGAAGATTATACTGGAGATGAAGAAATATAGTCAATGATCGTGGACATAGTCAATGACTATAATTTAGTTTACACTACGTAGTATTTCTAGTACCTTAATGTCATGGTCAGCGATGTCTGACAACATTGTCAACGATGTTTCCTTATCTTATTAAGTCAGAAAATACTAATACTCATGATGAGTTGTATCCGAATATCTCGGATATGAATTCAAAATAATCGTTGATTGTTTATTGGTTGTATTTAGACAATCGTTCATTGTTTAAATCTCATAGCCATATATCTAATCTTTTAACATAAAACTATATACAGTTTAACATCGAGTTTGTTTAGTCATATTAGGGATCATGACTTTTAAATTTCCTTGATCGTTTATTCAATATCTTTGATGTTGAAAAATATTTACTTTAATATTCTTAATGTTGATTTAAAGCTAGCGACACTATTATGGTTGTAGGAAACCAGTGTTTGTTTGTCAATCCAAAATAAGAATTCATATGGCCTTATATTTAGCATCATTGATGTTAAATAGTATAAGAGGTTCATGACTTACTTTTATTTATACCCACAAAATAATCAACGATCGCTATCACAAAGCCTTTGTGGTTAGACTTTGAATAATTGACAGTTATTACTTTATTAATAATCGACGATTATCAATATTAATTAAGTATCAATTGTTAGCTTTTAGCTCCCAATAAATATCATGGACTTGTTCTTGATTGTTGTCCAAAGCTATATCGAGAATTAGATAATATGATAAAAGATAGACAGCGTTATCATTTAACCTAAGTGTTTATTAAAACTAAACATTATAAAAAAACTGAGGACTTTCTGATTATACATGTCGATGTTTACATCAGATATTGAATGCTGTAAATTAAATGTCAATAATTGTTGACATAATCGACGATCGTGAACATAGTCAACATTTATTATTTATTTTACTTTAGATAGTGTTTTTAGTATAACAACATAGTCATTGATACTCCATGACATAGTCAGCGACACTGCGACGATAGTGATATTCGGTAATATAGTTAGCGATGCCCGGTGACATAGTCAACAACGCTCGCCATAACATACTAAAAAATACTCGCTTATGATATTACTAAATATTCGTGTTTGCTTATGTCCAACAATATCAGATATGTATATTATTACATAGTAGAAGTTCATTAGGACTCCACTATAGGTTGAGAAATTGACAAAAACACGTTAACTTGTTCTTAAAGAGTCGGAGATGAATCAGAAACCTGTTAGAACTACGTTGACTTGATCTCTATATATACGGGTACGAAGATATTTTGAGGGGGTTACACAATATTTTGCATTACACAAACTCTGATGAACAGTCATATAATTCCAAAACTCTACTTTTACCATTAAAACTTAAGCTCTGCACGCACATCATTTATAAATTCTAGATGCTTAGTCTTTGACTAGAAATGGTATCAACATCACACTTTATGTAATAACCCGAAATTTTGGACTAATTTGAAAATTTTTGATGAATAGTAACTTTGCTGATTAAGAAATATAATCAGGTCACACTATATAGGACGTCTTGGATGAAAATTCTGAGTCCGT
>PHNY01074353.1:1701-14589 GCA_003724115.2 Anethum foeniculum
GAAACGGAAGTGCAGAAAAAAATTACAAACAAAAGATAGCATTTTAAACTTGAAACTGAGAATTGTGAATTGAGAATAATTAGATGGCAGTTAGGATTAGCGAATAATCGAGAATAATAGCAGCTGACAGATAGCGAATTGTGAATCGAGAGAGAGGTAGAGATTGAAGGTGAGTGGAGAGGTAGAGATTGAAGGTGGTATTTATAGGCGGGGATGGTGGAGCCGTTGGAGAGGAGCTTCTGTGCGTTGGCAGAGGACGGAGGAGCAGAGTGCCGTTGGTTTTGCAGAGTGCCGTTGGTTTGTGCCGTTGGTTTTTGCAGAGTAACATTGGCGCGTGCAGCACACCCGCGGGCCTGTGCGGGCTGTGCTTGCCGGTTCGGCATGTGCGGCTCGTGCGGCTCGTTGGGTCGTGCGGGTTGTGTGGGCCGGGCTCGGTCCCGAATTTCGAATATTAAATTCGTATCCGGCTCGTTAATTTTTACGAATTGTGCGGGTTTGAACCGGCCCGGTTCGGGCCGAATAACAACGGGTCTCCGTACGAACCGGTCCCGAATGGCCACCTCTAAATGGGACTGCCTTACTGCCATTGTTACATGTCCTTCTCTCGCCGTCCTATTTTTTTGTTTTTACCATTTGTTTGCCAATCTTTATTGTGCAAACCAAACTGAATAACATCTAATATTAAGTCTTAAAAGTGTGCCTGCTGAAACCAAATGCAAATTTGGTTTTAATATATGCATGTTTTCCTGAAGCTATAGTTTACAGTAAAATTCTTTTAAATTATTAGGTAGTATTTAGACAAAAATTTTACTAATATTACAATAAATTATGGAGTTGAGGATTGAAGTAGATAAGGTGTTAATATTTTAACGAGGGCTGGGAGGACTCTTTTACAACAGAATTACATGACTGCATATTTAATCACCTTTAACAAGTATATAATATTTTTTGAATTATTTTTGAGAAGTAGAAAATATTAAGAAATATGTATAAATGAAGAACAAATTTAATTAAATTACTTATATTAGACAAGTCAAAATAAATAAATAAAAACTCCATATGTAGTTTACCAGTTTTTTTAATTATACTATTGTGATAGTTTCATGCATACACATATATTTTAAAACTAAGATATAACTGATCAATTAATATAATTCAACATATAATATTAACTAAAATTAAAAACACTGCTAGAAGACTATAATGAAATGCAAATCAAATTATTAAAATAAAAAAATTATCCAAAGATGCCCATCCCACCAAGTTACAAGCTCTTATAGCATTACACATAGTCTTTATCCAACTACAAATTATAATAAATTCTCTTTCTAGAAAATGTTTCATTGGTTCATCCATCTATATCTGTCAGTATCCCTGCCATATTCTCCCCTGTAATGTGCAATGAAAGTTCAATTATCTGAACTTAAAGAACCAGCTTCCATTAATCACTCCTTTTCCTTTTTCCTTTATCACCAGGTTGCTGCACCTGCATACACATTACCATGATTATTAATAGACCACTAGAATGAGTAACAAACTCTAACTTAAGATACAAACGTGGAGACACCAAAAAGATTCAAATGTGTCTACTTTTAGAGGTGTTGCAGTTAACATGAATTACAGACAGTCATGTTTGAAGTAATACATAAATGAGCATTCATAGGTGATGAGGTATTTCCAAAATGACTTGCATAAAAATCGATCAGGTGATTTAAAAATCGAAATAATGGACAACAAATAATAATTAAGGATAAAGATGAGTACATATATACGAGCTATGTTAAGTGTCATACTTTACTTGGCTCATCACGGTTGATCTCTGATAGCTCATTTACCGTTTATTCCAATACAAAGTCCAAAACATCCCACAAAGCCCGTTACCTACTTGGGCCCCAGAGTCCAACACCCCATAGACTCCAAGTGGCAGTGGACCCCTGAATGTCTTGTCACTCCAGAATATTTCCACAATCATTAGTTTGTGAGTACGAGCAATATACCATGATTGTTACATGACAACGCCTATCCAAGGTCCGCAGACGCAACGGCACTCTAGGCACACGTCAACCTCAAAAAGGTACACGCCAACCACAGAGAGCACCTGAAGACATGGATTCAATCCAAGGCGTCGATGTGTCCAGGATCTAGAAGGTTCCATCGATTAGGAGAAAAGGTACTGAACCCAAAACCCTAATTGAGAGCCTATAAAAGGGCACCAAAAAGGTGATTTGGGGTTACATTCTTTTTACTATATTTAGGCAGCTCTACTTTAAATAATTCCTTCTACCCTTCTTCTCCAAACCCTACTCTTACTCTCACGCTGGAGTTGTCGCGAGGTCCACACCCCCCCCCTCCGGTTCTGTTTTGCAGGAGCCCATTCCCAAGTCAATAAACCCAATCTTACAATTCGGAGACCCAGAGATTCATGTTCAAGGTTAAGGAGACCGGGGTCTAGATCAGAGTTATCATTGGCGCTAGAAGGAGGGGCTTGAACCTCCGATTTGGTGGTGCTGTCGCATTACAGAAAGCTTCACTCCAACCAGGAAGATAAGCTAAGAAAGTTTAGTAAGAACACCCTACATAATATTCTCAGATCTACATTTTCGTTTACGAAACCTTTTTGTTGTCTAGTAATACTGTTGTGCTGTGAAAAGTGTTTATGACCTCTATAACTAGAATGGGAAGGAGGCCATCATCCAGTAGCACCACTCAACCAACGCCCATCCCGGAGAGAGAAATAATTCTTGAAGATTTGGGCACCGAATTACCCCCAATCCAACTATCATCGCTGATGCTCCAACCCAGGGGGCCAAAGAATTGTCATAGAGAAAAATGCCCACAAGCACAATCCAGAGGGGGACAATCTATAGGGGACATGACCCCGGAGCAAATCCAGGCGGTGATGGATCTATGGAAAAAGAAGAATCCACCTAACCCCGAGGACGAATTGCCAGGTAATCAAACTGACCACTGTAGTGACTCTTGAGGATGTTCGGATTCTGTAAAAGAAAAAAGGTATCCGGGATAAGATCCAGAAAGAAGAAGAGGCCAAGGCCAAAGCAGCGATTGAAAAGCGGGTTCAAGAGGAAGAAAAGAAGTTGGAGAAAAAGAGCAAGCATCTCACTATAAACTCCTCTAATTCCGAACCAGAAAAGGAGTCCAAACAAGAACAGCTGGCCCGGGCACTTAGAGACCTTAAAAGAAAAGTCGAAAGAGACATTGAGATTGGGGCAGCTGCTACACCCTTTACCCGAAGTCTTGAGTCTGTTCCCCGAGAAGAAGGATTGAAACATTTCAAGTTTGATTCCTTTGATGGACTCGGGGACCCCAAAGAACATCTGAATTACTTTGAGCAGATCTCTAACATCTACTACTACAACGACCTGACCCGGTGTCATTTTTTCGCCTCTACTCTTAAAGGGGGTGCCCAGAAGTGGTTTGCCCGAATCCCGTCCCGGAGCATCGACTCCTGGAGAGACTTTAGAGAGTGCTTTTTGAAGAGGTTCAGGGAAAACCATATGAATGTGCTCCAAATGTGTCACCTGGAAACCATCCAGCAGAAGAGCAAGGAGACGTTGCCCGAGTTCATAAAAAGATTCCAGGAAGCGGTGAATCAACTCTCCAATCTGGAAGAAAAAGAAGCTGTGAATATTTTTTGGAGAAATCTACACCCGGTGTCCTGCGAATGATATGTCAAAGATTTAATCCACAAGGAACCGCAGAGCCTGGCCTCGGCGTATGCAATGGCTTCTAAGTTCATAAAGGAAAGTGACTTTTTGAGGTCTATAAAAATGAATAGGCGCATTCACGATGACGACGAGTCCCTGGAGAGAAGATCCTCTTTCAAGAAAGACAAGAGATACAAAACCGACAGGCAATCAAACTACATTCAACAATCTCAGAGATCCCCACCCCGGGACACTTACAGCAGTAGGGACCGGGATATGGACAAAAAAGCAAAGATCCCGGAGAGACGCCAAACCGGAGCATGAGTGGACATCCTTGAACCAGAAACTGTTGTTGAATAAACCGTTAAATAAGATTTTTAATGTCAATTACGTTGTCTAAATACCACAACGGTTTTTGTAAGAAATGTATTGTAATAGTATGACTTCTACAAAATATTCTCGAATTTGAAAACCATTGTTTATACAAATTTGTTTATTTTTCAAAAAAAAATAGATTTTAATTCAAGCAACGGTTTTAACCATAGAAAAGGCTTGTAATTAATAAACTATTACAACGCTTTTTTATATTAAACTGTTGTCTTCATAACACAACACCTTTTCTATATTCTCTGGCGTTGTATGTTTTAGATTAAAACAATAGTATATTTAACAACACTTTTGTTAAAAAAACCGATTTGCTGTTATCACTTGTACAACACAATCACTGAAAAAAAACGTTGTCTGTTTATATAATAGATAATAGGATAAAAAATTACTTTTTTATATAAGACGAAAAATGGTTATCTAAAATATATTTAATTGTTTTATTATAAAAATACACAAAATAAATTTAATTTTTTTTCTTATAACTAGAACTAATATATTTGAACATCCGTACGGTTGGATTGTTGAAAAAATCATTTAAAAAAGTTACCTTGTTAGTCGGGAACGAATCTCATGTTAGTGAGTAGTACTTTTATCAGATTTTTCAATTCTAATCATGCAAGTTTAATCTGAAAATTTTTAAATTTTTTTCTTATAACTAGAATCCATATATCCTAACATTCGTATGGTTAGATCGTTAAAACAATTATTTAAAAATATTATCTTGTTAGTCGGGAACGGATCTCGTCTTAGGGAGTTGTACTTTTATAGGATTTTTCAATTCTAGTCATCCAAGTGTAATTTGAAATTTTTTTAAAATTTTTTTATACAACTATAGTCGATATATTTTAACATATATATGGTTGAATCGTTGAAAAAAACAATTTAAGATTTGAAATAAGCTCTACAAAAAAATAAAAATATAGTGGAAATAATGCAATGGTTATTCTCTAGAAACTGTTGTTGAATAACCGCGAGACAAGATTTTTTAAGTCAATTACGTTGTCTAAATACTACAACGTTTTTTGTGAGAAATGTATTGTAGTGGTATGACTTCTACAACATATTCTCGAATTTGAAAACCATTATTTATACAAATTTGTTTTTATTTAGGGAACAATTTTAATAAAAAAAAGGACTTGTAATTAATTAGCTATTACCACACTTTCTTATATTTAACCATTGTCTTAGTGACACAACGATTTTTCTATATTCTGTGGTTAATCCAAACTGTTGTGTGAGAAACAATGTTGCGAGAATATTCTAGAATAAGGCTTACAAACAACCTTTTATATAAAAAAAATCTTGTCTAAGATAAACTATGACAACATTTCTTTTGACAAACAACAGTTGTATGAGATTGATGTTTTTTAATCTAACGGCCGATATCAAATCTCCAGTCACTCAACTGCTCTCATTACACCAGCTGAGCGATCCAAGTAAAAGATTTTTCACCAATCATATGGTGCCACCTTATCACTTGGAGCAAATTAAAATTATGAAAGAGCTATTTCAGACAATAGTTTTCATCCGGTTGTCTGATATGATATTGGACAATACATTCACAAAACCGTCGTGGAAACTTTGTAATTTGCACAACATCGCTTTTAAAAACACTTGTCTGATTCAATTAACTGGACAACAGTTCTGAAATCGTTATTGTAAGGCCCGAATCTTATGATTTGCACAACACTGCTTTCCAAAAGACTTGTCTAATTCGATTTACTAGACAACAGTTTTAAAATCGTTATAGTGCTGCATGTCAGACAATATAATTTTTTAGGGTGGAATGAAACTGTTGTGTGAATAAATTAAACAACGCTTATCAGTGTTGTCTGATTCAGTTTTTCTTGTAGTGACTTCATAGAATGGAAACATTGATCCATTAGAAGTAATAAGTTGAAGACAAGAAGCCATTGAAGCATTGACTTAGATAAAGATCCAAGAGAAATATATTTAGACATTTTTTCTTAGTCATAGAAGCAATAAGGACCCTTGTCACCTCTTGGCTTCAAGGAAGGGCCTCTGTCGCCTCCTAGGCACAAGCCAAGGCCCTTGTCACCTCTTGAATCTCCCTAAGTGGTGGCTGTCGCCTCTTGGCTTCAAGATGGCCCTTGTCGCCTCCTAGGCAATAAGCCAAGGCTAATGTCGCCTCCTAGCTTTCATAGTGAGATCTCTGTCGCCTCTTGAAGTCCTAGGAGAAGTTCATGTGGGCTCCCAACTAAGGAACCTGCCGCCTCTTACTCATGTCGCCTCCAAGGACTTAGCAACTACAATATATTACGAAGCACGTCATATGGACTTGGTTTGGCCAAGTGTAAAGTGAAACACAAGTCTACACAAAACCAAAAGAATGAATTCATTTCATTCATTCATCATCTTCAGCTGCCAACTATATTTACGAGAGCTCCAGTGAAGGCTATATTCATTTTCTCATAAGCTTATAATTGTACTGTTATGTTGTCAAATTTATTTTAGCTAGTCAATCTTGATTAGAGTGTAGCAAAATCAAGGTTGATATTAATAAAATGATATAATCCTCAAACTTGTTTGTGTTTTATTCGGTTCCGTACTTTAAAGAAGAACATCTAAACAAATCCAATTATTTGTGAGTATTGTATTCAACCCCCCTTCTACAATACTTTGGGACCTAGCAATTGGTATTAGAGCTTGTTGATTAAAATACAAATCAAGATACCGGTGATTTAGTCCAATCATACAAGTTATTGAAAAATTTCTCGAAATTTTTTAATTTTCAAAATTTTTAATTCTTGAAATTTTTTAATCTTAAATAATTTTAACCGTTTTGACCGCAGTTTGACTATTATAAAACTACAGCGTACAAATCTGGAATTTTTTTTAAAAAAATTAAACATCACTAAAATGAATAGGTATTAACATTCATGCGATTGGATCGTTGAAAAAAAATTTAAAAAAAAAATTAAACTAACCATTCTGGGCAATCCTAGTTAATGGGAACCTGTTTTCACCGCGGTTTAACTATTATAGAACCACACCGACAATCTGGATTTTTTTAAAAAAATTACACATCACTAAAATGAATAGGTATTAGTATCCGTGCTGTTGCAGCATCGAAAAACTATTTTTAAAAAAATTAAACAAACCATTTGGGAGAATCCCAGTTAATGGGAACCTGTTTTGACTACGATTTGACTATTATAAAATCACATCTTACAAATCTGGAATTTTTTTTAAAAAAATTACACATTACTAAAGTGAATAGGTATTAACATCCGTGCGGTAGGTTTGTCGAAAAATAGTTTAAAAAAATTAAACAAACCATTCGGGATAATCTTAGTTAATGAGAACCCGTTTTGACCGCGATTTTAATATTATAAAACCACACCGTACAAATCTGGAATTTTTTAAAAAATAATTACACATCACCAAAATAAATAAGTATTAACATCTGTGTGGTTGGGTCGTCAAAAACTAATTTAAAAAAAGTAAACTCACCATTCAAATACAACTAATTATTTCAGAAATAGCAAAACATTTAAGGCAACAGAGAAAAATCAATTGCAACACTACTATACCAAATGCAACTCTTTGCTCTAGATCCCAGCCTGCCACATCAGTATTCTGGGGCCTACACTTGGACCCCCACATACCACGTCAGCCTGCCACGTTAGTAATGTGGGCCCCCACATGCCATGTTCGTAATATGGGCCCCTACATGCCACGTTAGCAATGTGGGCCCCCACATGCCACATCAGCTTGCCACATCAGCAAAGTGGGTCCCACATATGGGCTCCCACATGCCATGTCATCCTGCTACGTTAACAATATGGGTCCCACAAGTTGGTCCCACATGCCACGTCAGCCTTCCACGTTAGCAATGTTGGTCCCACAGGTGGGTCCTACCTGCTGCGTCAGCATTTCTGTCCATGTCAATATTATGAATTTTTTTAAATTTCTAATACAACAGTATTGACACTAGTGTTGCTTGTTGCGCAATACTGTTGGTAATAAGCAACGGTAGCTAAATGTAATGCAACGCTTTCTTCATTGTGTCGCAAAAAATCAAGAATTTTATAGATAATGAAATACTTTCGGTGCAATACTAGTTAAAAAGCACTGCCTATGTGCATTTGAACTTGTCCTTATGGGAATAATAATTTGCTTAAGATTAGGAGCTCTTCATCTTCCTCATTTTCTCCGTCCTCTGTTTGATCTTCCTGTAGTCTTCTTGTTGCCTCTAGTAAGAGCATCAACTTCAGCTTTAATTAGCTCCATTAATTCATCTTGTTGCCTTAACATTACTTTTAATGTTAATTTAGGAAATTCTTATGATAGTTGACTTAATGCTTTTCTAGTGTTGTGTTATTCAACTTTCTCCCCGTTTTTAATACTAGTTCAGGAGCACATTTTGTTGATTGAACGTTCTCCCCCTTTTTGACATCTGGATTTTGCAGTGGGAAAAGAATATCAGCCAACATCTTATCAATAACATCCACATTAGTTTCCAAAACATCCATCATTGTGTCTAATTCACTATGTCTTTTAGCAATATCAGTGAATTTGTTGTAGATATTCTTTATATCATTTTTGATAGGAGCATTAAACATGAGTTTTATAATACTTTCCTTGACAAAAGTGTGAATGTCCTCACCTTGAACATCATAATGCAGACCCTTGACTAAAAAAGTAGAGGCTTTAAGATGAGTCTTCATGTTAAGAGTGGAAATAACATAATGTGCTGTGACAACATGCTGAAGACAAAAGAATATGAAATGTCAAAAGAAGAAAGTCTCCATAGCTTATTCCATTCAGCATTCCTACGATACCCTTCTTCTGTAAAAAATATGCGAAGAGGAGCCAATATTTGATTTCTGAGAAGCATCAATAGAAGTCTTAATAGCATTGGTGTAATATCCGGGAATTTTACGACTACTTTTGTAATATATTAAATAAAATATAATGTGTTTTAAATTTAATTGTGCCCTTTGGGTCTTATCTGTTACGTTTTATGTGCATGTTAATATCCTCTACGGTCTAGGATATTTTTCGGAATATTTTATATCATTTTATTTCGTGTTAAAGGTGTCTGGTATTAATTTTAATTTAATTACAATCAATTTGGTAGCCCATTTTCACCGTTTTGTGTTTCGTGTCCTTTTTCTACAATTCGGAGCTTGCCATGTTAAATTTTACGCTTTTCTAGTTATTTAGGAAATGTTCTCGTTTTTCAAAAATTATGGGATTGGGCCCCTACGGGTGCCCTAAGGCCTGCAAAAATCACATTTTAATTTTTACAAAATTATCAGTCTATCATAAAATTACTAACTGAACTTTGGAAGTTAGTAAATCAATAAAAATCAATCTATCATAAAAATCAATAGAATTTTTAATTACTAACATTTCATAAAAAAATCATAAAATTATACCAAATTTCAAGAAAAATCGGAGGGGGTGTTCTTGAGGTCAGGAGGATCGATCCATCCGTTCAAGGTGTTACCAATCACCGTTTTTGACATTGAAATAGT
Organism: Anethum foeniculum; assembly: GCA_003724115.2. Lineage (NCBI taxonomy): Eukaryota > Viridiplantae > Streptophyta > Magnoliopsida > Apiales > Apiaceae > Anethum > Anethum foeniculum. Next base: position 11,258 of record PHNY01074353.1, read on the forward strand.
CAAATCAAAGCTTGTAACACGTACTAGCTGCTGGTGCTTTCAAATTTTACAAACGAACCTAGTCCGCGAGTGAGCCAGGATGGTCATAAATCACACCCTCACAATGCCACTTGCGATTATTACAATTTTTGTAGGAGCATAAGATTTCATCACCTACAAAGTATCTAGAAAATGCATTGTTTGAAAAACCTCTAATCCCTCTAATATATCCTTCACTGAACTTTGGAAGTTCAATCCATCCATCCATCACTACATTTATGTCTATAAGAATAATGATATTAAAACATGAATGTGAATGTCCACGAAAAGTGGCATTTAGGGGGAGGACCTAGAGCCTAGTTGCCTAGTTTAGTAGTAACCTAGAAAAATATTTTAATATCCAAGTACTTGTATGCAAACATTTATATTTTCATATGATAAAACAACTAAAGGACAAACTACTATAACCTAGCCCGTAATAACACGAACATAATTTCTAAAGTTAGAGTAACGCATGAACATAATTTCTAAATTATATGGCATATATAGCACATATAAACAACAAAAAATATCACAACGAAGACGTACTGACTTAAGTTGTTTAAAATTGTAATTAAATAATAATAAAAAATATCTTATAATAAGTGAGAGTAAGTCAAACATACTTAAGAGAAGCCAGAGAGTGAAAAGGATAAATAAATATATATGAATACAAACCCTAATTCAAAAAGCCCCATTTAACCCCTAATCAAAATCCACATTAAACCCCAAATCTGAACCATGTACAAGTAAAAGAATAATACCTGTGAGAAAAAGAACCCAATCTAAGTGTAATTAAATGTCAATCCAACCCCAACTGAAACCCTAATTAAACTCCCAAATCTTGAAGCTACCAACTCAATCCATAATATCTAGATTTTGAAAAAGCCCCAAATCTCCAACTTTAGCACCCAACAATTATTTAGAAAAAAGTGAAAGATTATTGAGAGAGTGAGAGAGTTAAGTGTCCGAATGTTACTTCTCTTTTTTTGGCAACGTGGCAACACCAAAATTTTTGCCACTTCTCAAATTTTGCAATTTTCCTCTTATGTGTATTGTAAATATGATTTTCATTTTTGATATTGAAATATTAATTTTTAATAAATTCTATCATTTCAAATTTTGCTTATAAAAATTAAATTATTTTATAAATACTATATATCATGAACAACTCCATCAATTAATTGTTAAAGTTTAGAAATTAAGAATATTTTTTCTAGTACATACATATATATATATATATATATATATATATATATGGCCTTTTGCGTAACATAAATATTTATTTTTAAAATATTCAAAAAATTAACTATATATACCTATATATAAATTACAGTTTTAATAGTTTAATTTTTTTAAATTATTAGAAAATAAAATATTTTTATAAAAATATCATAATTGACTTTAATAAAACACTATACTTAGTTTGAAAAATTAAATTACATATATTTTTTTCAATATTATAATATATATTTATCTTTATAGTTGACTACTGTAACACAATGTTTACTCATTGGCAACATTAAAAAATTAGGGTTTCAGTAGACCAAATTTTTAGAGCTACTGTAATGTTTTTTTTGCAACACCAATCTTGGCTGTTGCAGAGATGCATCTATGATGTAGTGCGGAAAATGATTTAAATTCACTAGATCTAATGAGAAAATTACTTCACAATATATTTTCAATGGTCTACCTCTGAAAGTCCTAACGCGAGTAAACAATTTGATAGCGTGTTTGAATATGCACCGCCAGCTTAAGGTGCTGTCAATGTTAAATTATAAAGATCTTATCTATATCGTAATTATACGAAACATTTCAATTTAGAAGCCCTAACACTTTAATATATATTGTTGTCCTTTTGTTGTGTAAGTAATAATGGTTATTGGATATTTCTTTATTATAATAGTTTACTTGTTAGGATAACTTCTTTTATTATTATTTGGTTGTTGGCTACATAAATCTTGTCCTCTGGTAATCGAGAAGAAGTTTATTATAATAAAATCTTACTTTTCTCTCTTCCCTCTACACTCCCTATATACTTTATCATGGTATCAAGAGTCAGGATCAAACGGATAGCTTGATAGATAATCAATCGTGATGGCTTCCCCATGTTGGGCTAAACATATGTTTCGATTATTTTTTCTTCTCGTCTTCTTCTACAAATTGGTTTTATTTTTTTTGATGATTTCATTAATCACGATTGCTTTTTTTTTTAGGGTAAAGATTTGATTTTGGTTAAGTTGTTTATGATTGTTTCATTTTATTTTGGTTGGGACTCTCACAATTTACCCTTTCTATTTCTCGTGCGTTATGATGGTAGTAACCCTAGGCACATCTATATACCTTTTTTTTCTCGTGATCTATGACATCTTTCTCATGATCTATGATCGGAGTAGCCCTAGGCACATCTAATACCTTCTTTCTCTTCTTTTCTCTTTCTTCTCACTTCCACGTGATCTATGATGGGAGTAGCCCTAGACACATTGTATACTTTTTTTCTTATTTTTCTTCTTTCTGGAGTTTATGATGGAATTTATTTGGTGCCCTAGGCACATCTGGCCCTTTGTGGGATTAGTGTTTTTTTTCTTAATTTGGTGCTCTAGGCATTGACTTTGCGGGATTAGTTTTCTTTTATTTGGTGCTCTAGGCACTTTGATCCTTCGAGGGATTTTTTTTGTTATCGGGTGCTCCAGGCACATTCAGTTAGATTTGGATACAGTTCGAATTGAATTCGGTTTTTGTTGGATGTTGGTATTGAATACAGTTTGCTGGTTAAGGATTTGGTGGGATATTATAAATTGAATATAGTTTGCTGGTTAGATTTGGAAAAAGTTTTTTTGTTTGATTTCGATACGAATTGGAATTAATTCTTGTTCTAGATTTGATTTAGATTTTGAGTAGGTTTGGATTGGTTATTTGTTTTGACTTTAGATTTGGATACAATTTATTGAATTAGATTCAGTTTTCGTTGGATTCTAGAACTCGATAAAATTTGTGGATTTGGATTCGGTTTGAGTTTTGGTATTTGTATTTTTTTTCAATGGTTGCAGATTTGTTTTAGTTTTAAAGTTGTTTTGGTTATTGGATAATATGGATGGTTCTTCTTCTCTTGCTGATTAACTCGTATTTTAGCTCGAATACAATTTGATTGCTCTGTTTTCTCTTATCACTACAAGAAAAAGGTCAACAAACAGCAGTCCAGAACCGATGTCTAAAATTTTGAAAACCGATGTCTTGGTGGGTGTAGAGAAAAGTCTATCTTTTTCACATCGGTTTTGAACCGATGTCAAAAAGTGCTTATTACATCATTTCTA
>PHNY01074559.1:317-11964 GCA_003724115.2 Anethum foeniculum
GTTAATCAGTTACCTTTTTCAGATATTAATTACATTTTTCAACAAAAACATGTTAACTAATAATAATAATAATAATAATAATAATAATAATAATAATAATAATAATAATAATATCACTTGCAGTTACCTCTTTCAATCAAAAATTTTACCATTTATATTTTTTCTTAACCAAAACAATCAAAACACGTTAATCAGTTACTTTTTTCAGATATCAGTTACCTTTTTCAACAAAAACATGTTACCTTTTCTATTTTTTCCATCTAAACATTTCATTTTCCAAAGATATCACGGACAAATTAAATATTTTGTTTTTCAAATATATCACGGGCAATCAAAACATCTCATTTTTTAAGGACAACTAAAATATCTCTATTTTTTTAAAATATCTCGGGCACGTATAATTAATAAAGTAGAATAATAATAATAATAATAACAATAATAATAATAATAATAATAGTAATAATAATATAATTATTAATAACCTAACCAATTACATTGTTCAGTTGAAATACATTATATTTTTTATTTTTTCTAACCAACCCTCTACTTTTCCCAACATTTTATGTACAACTCTATTTTAATAAAATAAAATAATAATATTATAATTATTAATAACCAATCGATTATCCGTTTCAACTAATGCGCACTATCAGTTCAAATAAAATTAAAGATATAATATTAAAATTTTAATTCAAATTAAATTAAAAAAATTATATAATATTAAATAAAATTCGTGTATCGCACGGGTTTTAAGCATCATTTTTATCAAATAAAAAACATCATTTTTACCTTTTTTATTTTCTCTAACCAAGTTCCACGTATTTTCTAAAAATAATATGTACAATTATATTTAATTAAATATAATAATATTATAATTATTAGTAACCAACCAATCATCTTTTTAAACTAAAATGCACTATCAATTTAATTAAAATTAAATTAAAAAATCATATAACATTGAAAAAAAACCCGTGCGTTGCACGGGTTCTAAGCCAGTAATAATAATAACTAACTATCTCTTTTCAGATCAAGGTCAACTAAATATCTCTCTTTTTCAAATATATCATGGACAACTAAAATATCTGTATTTTCCAAAAATATCGCGGAAAGTCTATTTAATAAAGTAGAATAATAATAATAATATAATTATTAATGCTAATCAATTAACTTTTTTCAATTAAAACACATTATCTTTTTTATTTTTTCAAATAACCCCTTCTTTTCCAAACATAACATCGACAAATCTATTTTAATAAAATAAAATATTAATATTATAATTATTAATAACCAAACGATTATCCATTTCAACTAAAACGCACTATCAATCCTAATAAAATTGAAGATATGATATTAAAATTTTCAATTCAAATTAAATTAAAAAATCATATAATATTAAAAATATTTGGATTTAAGCTAATTAATTAATAATAATGGACCATGGCATTCATATAAATTTTCCCAATAAAAAATTTTCAAATTACCAATGGATCAATATCACATTATTTGGGACCACATTTGATATCCAATTTGGGGCAGTGGCACCACTCTTATATATTTACCACTCAAATAATTAAACAAAAATTATAACCATGGCATTTGTTAAAATAGGCAACGAAATTCGAAATACAATGATTGAAAAATAAGACAAATTCAAATCTTAAAATAATCAACACAACACATTAAAAAAAAGGGGTGAGCAGGTAAGTTAGACTAGACAGCGTAAACTCCGATGGGGGTGGCATCGTTAACTTCAACTTGGCTACTATCTCCACCGCCATCACTGCTAACACCTCCACTGAGATGTTGGACTTCAAACAACAACAACATTCCCAAATGGAAGCCGTCATTTCCACCTGGAAAACATGAAGATGTACTACAACTACGACTAGTAGGGGGGTTTAGATTTGATACAATAACAACTACAAGAAGAAGAAGAAGAAAAGTACTATTTGTAAATGGTGGTATGTCTAATATAAATTCGGGGGGTCCATTTATTTCACCACAAGATCATTGGGGTATTTGGACTGCTCTCTTTGCCACCGCTACTTTTGGCTTATGGTACTATCCCTATTCCCTTTACTTTTAATCCCTTTCCTTTTCTATATTTTATTTATATAATTATTTTATTACTTTAGTACTATTAACATTTATAATTGCTCACTTTTTCAAAATACTATGTTTGTCAATATAGTGAACTAGTTAATTTGTTTTTTTTTTTAAAAGAAATGCTAAAGCGTTCCAAGTATCTTTTTCGGTCTCAAATTACCTGTCCCATAATTATTTTGAAAAAAGGTTTTTCTACAAATTTAGTTTTATGAAATAAAATTTGATATTTAATATTTAGAGAAAAAATCAAAAAATAATCCGAGGTATTTTTTCCATTTAGCTTAAAATACATTCAAATAGTAATAGGTGACGGATAATTTAGCTTAAAATACGTGCAACTAGTTAAAGGCGTGCAAAGAGTGAGCATGGTAATTATTAGTTACATAAATAGATGGAGGGAGTATATTTCTTAAACAAAGTAAATTGAGGGTCAGGTGTTTTTTTAGGTGTATAACAAAGCTTAAAACTCTGATCCTGAAAGTTTGTTCTTTTCTATGAGGATGTTAAGATTGCTATTAACAGCTACAATACAATATTCTTATTTATTACTGTAGTATGTTATTTTCTTCTTTTGTAGTGCCAGCAAACTGATTAGTTCAAATTTTGATGTGTAATTCTGGGATTAAAGGTCAGAGAGAACCAAGCTTGGGAGTATGATTAGTGCTGCATTGGTGACTATCTTGGTTGGAATTACTGCAAGTAATTTGGGAATAATACCTTATGAGGCACCTGCATACTCTGTTGTGTTTCAGTATCTTCTACCGTTGACAATTCCTTTGCTGTTGTTTAGAGCAGATATGTGGAATGTGATACACTCGACAGGGACACTGTTTTTTGCCTTCTTGCTTGGATCAGGTCATAGTCTCATATTTATATTGCTCAAGCTTTCAGAAGGCTGAATCCTGTCTCTTTGATGCTGTGCTTGTCCATTGGATCACTACTGTTTTACATGTCATGCATTATGCTCTTAGGGAAAAAATGCCGAGGAGAAATTAAGTAATTTGTGATTAAGCTAAAAAGTACAAAACCTTGATATTCTATGTTCTATAACTTGTGTGGAACTTTATTCCAATTTCATAATAAGAAAAAAGCTTGGTTGTTTTGGAAATTTATAATTTACAATAAAAGGAGCTTTGTGCTTTTTTCAACCTAATAAGTACGGAGTATAGGTTAATTTCACATTAGCATGTCTTGTGTCTTTTTTAGGTTAGCCGATTAGTTGGAAGGTCTTGCATATTCTGAGTTCAGGTATGTTAGATTCATGGATTTTTTGATGAAGCAAAGAGTGAAAGTTCGATCAGTTTGAATTTTGTAAGCAACTCTAATTTTACTGAATGACGTGAAACTACTCTTTGTTTTTTTTTACCTCAAGTAAACATGTTACTCCATCATGCATAAAGAATAAGGCACATGACTATATAACATGAATGTTTCTAATTCTGATTGCATTTAGGCACTAGATCTAATTCCATAGAAATACTACAAGTGGCGAAATAAATCACAATGACGTGAAAACTTTGTGGTTCAGTTTCACAACCTCATTCTCGCGGCTAGAAAAGCTGGTTAATTAATAACTAGATAGTACTCATACTTATCAAAATTTTTTTTTACTCATACTAAGTTTCATTCTCTGATCTCTCTCTAGCATACGAACAAACACAACTTATATAGACCAATCATATATTAATCTCAATATGCAAACTGAGATCCAACTTTAATATAAAAAGTTGAGGCAAAAAATGCCAATACAGTTCTAATGCCAATGTGTGGATCTGTGTGGCAATGGTAGCCCATTTGACTCCATGTACTTTTAAAGCTTTAATTGAAGTCAATCAGCCGTCTCGTGCAGTTGCATAAATGTACAATGAAGCAGTGCTTTTTTTTTTTTTTTGCGTGAATAATTTCATTTAATTACTACAGTTAGTTAGTTACCAAGTAATCTTCATGGTGTACCATATACCCGTGCCTTTCATTACTTTTTCAACAGCTTATATTCATTAACATACCTCAGTAACTTTTTTCGAACATAACCTTGTCCTTTTTTGGTTTAAAGGCAAATTGCTTGATATTAGTTGTCTTCTTCGGAGGAAGTATTATATTTATTCTCATTATTTTGTATATTATTACTGTAACAGTAGCGACAGTGATTGGAACTCTAGTCGCGTTCCTGTTGGTGCCTATGCGGTCACTAGGTCAAGATTCTTGGAAAATAGCTTCCTGTCTGATGGGTAGTTACATTGGTGGAGGTATTTTGTTGATGAAGTCCAATAAATAAATGTCTGCCAGTAGATTAAAGACTATATTAACATTGGGTGTATATTTACAGCTAATTAAAATAGTTAACAGTTACCTATGATTCCAGGAAGGACTCCCCTCGGCTACCTACCTTGCCTGCCCTCTCCTTTATAACCAGAAAGCCAAAGGGGGAGAATAAGCAATTGAAGAAAAAGCAAATGTCCCTCAGTTTTTCTACATTTTATATAGTTTGCGGTTGTTAATTTCTTTTTGCGCGTAACATGTTTTTCACTTCATTACCATTTTAACTTTGTATGTCCTTTTAATGGTTGCAGCGGTTAATTATGTTGCAATTGGAGAAGCACTTAGCATTTCACCTTCAGTGCTGGCAGCTGGTGTAGCTGCTGATAATGTAATCTGTGCTATATATTTTGTTATACTATTTACGTTAGCCTCCAAAATACCTGCAGAGCCTCCTTCATCCAGTGGTACGTTAATTAACCCACTGAATCATGAGACATCTCACATATGCTTGTGCACACCATACAGATAATGAGATTTAATCTGTACTTGCCTGAATGGGTTTTACAGGATAATTCTTGCACTCTCTCACTAAAATATATACGATTTCTGTGCCACACTGGTCCTTCTTGTCTAATGTATCTTTTTATTTGGTAATGGCCAATTACAGTCATATAAATACACTCTCTCAATCACAGACAAATCCGTTGACAGTCGAACCCTGACTTCTTGTTACCAAGAGAAGAGGGGTATCCTCTAGGCTATGATGCCAAGGATTTGTCTTGTGTAATTGACAAAATTATATATTGACAAAATCTGCGCTTCATAGTTCAATGGTATATAACTTTCGGATTCAATAAGTCTATAAATTAGGATTTTAGAAAAACTTAGAAGTTTTGTCGATATTCAAAAATTAAATCAAATTTCAAGATATTATCAGATGGTGGATTTTGTTGGGTTTTAAAAGGTTTTATATTCACGCACACACATGTATATCAAACCCTTGTAGAAATCTGCATTGACCTAATAGCTTTTCATTGATTTTGAGGCTTTAGGTTTCGGTTGCTATAAGTATATTGTATCTATCATCGTATTTCTAGCATAAAAAGCTTTTTTTGTAAACATTCCATAGCTTCTTGTTAACAAGTAACTTTTACCCTCGTAGATTAGTGACTCATGTACTTTTTCTATATCCAAGTGAATTAAAGAACTCATTATATGTCTTTGTTATTTATGTCTCTGTATGTTTGTCTTTGACTAGAGTCCCTGACCATCCAGAATTAGCCTGGCTGAGAATTTCATCAAATGAGCTCTTCCAAGTAAGGCCTTCTTGGGTTCTTAGTTCACAGATGTTAGAAACTTTTCCAACTATCTTGTCTCATTCGAATTTGACATCGTCGAAGACTGCATATGGTTATGTACTTAAGTTAATGACAATCATCCTACAAGTATCATGAACACCAGCTTAGAATCAAACAAATCTTCTAGACCTGTGTGTGTGTGTGTATATATTATGATTTAAGTGAGTAAAATCTGAATATTTAGCAACTTCTAGCTTGGATCATTTATGATTTAATAAGAAATTTGGTGAATGCAACTCCTTCTCCGTGTTCTTCAAAACCCAACGTACTTGCATAAATTCTGGGCCCGTTACTGACATACAGCATCATAAAATGTCAGAAGGTGCTGCCACAGAGTGGAACTCTGGAAGCAACCTCCCTATTCTTCAGACTGCTGCTGCAATTGCTATTTCTATGGCTATCTGCAAATCTGCTATGTGGATGTCCAAATTACTTGGTATTCAAGGAGGCATTTTGCCGGTAGTTACAGCACTTGTTGTGATTCTCGCAACTTTGCTGCCTACACATTTTGCTTACATTGCACCTGCCGGTGACGCTATTGCTGCAGTGTTGATGCAGGTACCACTTTTTTTACAATTAGTCCCATTTGTTCCATTTTTAAATATAATTTCATTAAAACTTAATTGCGAAATGCATACATCAAATATTTGCAAATTAACAAAACTTGTTCTCATTTGCAAATTTTCCATAAAGCAGACTGATGAAATCCTCATGCATCTCAATTTCAAGATTTTGCAATGAACTAATACGACTGAGATTACTTTCTTAAAACATAGGGAGTATTATATGTATTATGCAACTCTTTCCCTAATTGTTCAAATCTTTCACTAAGTTATTATTTAGACTTTTGAATTTGATATATTTGGTAATTGTGTTTGCCTATCAATATAGTTGTTAACACTGTTTAAAGATAATATTTGTTTTTAGCCTAGTTATTAGCAGTTCTATATCCTCTCCCCCAACCACTCTCACTGGCTGTTAGATGACTGCAGCCTTACTGGTAAAGTATTAATGATTAGGAACTTATTTAGAACCTTGAACCTTCATTTTAATTTGTTTATTGTTTGATTTTAAAATCACATTCTTTTAGTTAATGTTAGCATTACTAAGCGATGGACGTCTGGAATATGATAATGACATCCTTGCCCCAGTTTACTTTTATCAATATCTCTTTATTAGTTATATTTGTTTATTATCAGGGATACAGTGCACCTAATGAGATGTCAACCTTATCTAGAAACTGTCAGGAGCAAATTATTTCACTAGGAATGAGTGCGAGAACGCAACAGCTCTCACATTATATGAGAATATAATGTTTATGTACCAAATTATCTCAATTTTCTATTAAGCGACGACTTTCTATCTTCCATTATTTGTCTTTTGTTTCAGTGTGGTGGGTTGTTGAAAGTCATTCTTTTGACATTAAGGTATTTCTGTTGTAGGCAGTAGCATATTCTTTTTCTTTCGTTATGATTGAGCGCACTCACACACCCATCTTGTCTTTGAAAAAGGTTTAGACCCTCTCGCTCACGGAAGCGAGATAGATACCACTAGATCAAGTGGCCTTCAGTATTAGCATATCCAACCCGGGGAGCGAGAAAGATACCACTAGATCATGAGGCCTTTAGTATTAGCTTGTCCACCCTCTCATTTTTATGAATGAATCCATGAAAGCTTGCTACTTATTGCTTAATGATCAGATAAGCTTTATTTGTACTGGACCATAATGTGTAGATTAAACTTTTCTTTGCCCTAGGCATTATATTTCTATTCAAACTTCATGTTATACATCAAATATATTTTTGACTTGGTTCCAAATAGCTTTTATCTTTGTCGTTGCCCCATTCTGTTTAGCTGCTGTTATTTACTGAGGAATTAATTAAAACGATTACTATGCAATTCTAAATTTACGGCATTAGACTTTTAATTGGATAAATTTGAAACTTTTGTAGATGGCTTTTTGACTGATGTTTGTGCACATTAATTCCTATGCTTCATTTGATCGCAAGTAGGTATTTTTTGCTGTGGTTGGTGCAAGTGGCAGCATCTGGAACGTCATCAACACAGCACCTAGTATCTTTGTGTTTGCATTCATTCAGGTAACTGTTCACCTGCTTGTAATCCTTGGATTAGGAAAGCTCTTCCAGTTGGACCGAAAACTATTACTGTTGGCATCAAATGCTAACATCGGAGGTCCTACAACAGCATGCGGAATGGCTACAGCCAAAGGTTGGGGATCTTTAGTTGTCCCTGGAATTCTGGTTGGAATATTTGGAGTTTCTTTTGCCACATTGTTTGGCATCTGTTTTGGATTATTGGTGCTCAAACGGATGTAATGATAAAACAATATGTATATTATTACTGCACTTGTATAATTTCATAACAATTATTGTCTATATATAAAATATTTTGAAAAGAATATGAAAACACGAGTGCGAATGCAACGCTAGAACTCGAACAACTAATGTATGTACTGTACTATGTAAATTGTACTTCATTTTGTAGTGTACTTGACTTTCTAAACCAAAAGTCAACTGTACTTGTATTGTAGCCACGGCTATTTCTGTACTACATTCTGATATCTTATAAGTAGTACTTTTAATTATCCAGGATGAGAATGTGAATTACGTTATTTATGTAATAAAATATGCCTCTTACTTCCTCTACACTATGCATGAGGTCACTTAGTTTACATAATTACCTCTCGACACAAAATTACTAATTCTAAAATCATATAACTGACTCTTCTTGATCATGAAGAGCAACATCAAGTCACAGTAATTTTGACCTTTCTCGTGAACATCTTGCTGTAACACCTTACTTTTACAATGCAAGTTAAATTTATTTGCGGTTGGTCCTTTTCACTCTTTACCAATGATGATGCTTAAGCAATTTACATTTTTAATGTTTATAAATAGCAAACACGTATGTAGGGTGTTAAGGTATGAACTGCATTTGAAAACCTAGTGCTTTTCGATCTTCCAACTCTCGAAGAGGTTCTTTTCTAATTGCTAAGAATAATGTTGAAACTTGCAACAGCAACAATGAGGATGTTGTTCTTTCTTGTGTTTCTTGGGTGGCTCTTTGCTTGGATTATGCTGCCAACGAAGCTTTACAAAAACACTTGGACTCCCAAGCTAAAAACCGAGCTTAACTCGACATACTTTAGAGAGCAAGGTACTACTCTCTGCGCCCCCCACACAGTTTTGATTATTTTTCGTTGTTACCGTTTTTTAACTCGAAACAATCTCAAACATGTTTCAGGTACAAATCTTCTGTTATTCACATTCCCCATAATGTTTATAGCTGCTTTTGGAGGATTTTATATTTATTATCTGAAGATATCTGAAAAGTCTAGCTCTGAAAGGTTAGTATACGGGATGAAGGTGCTCGTTGGATATGTCTAACAAGCAAGAAGTTGTGTTACTAATGCTATGTTTTGTAATGACTGCAGTGCCAAGAAAAGCAGCCGTCTGGCCTTCTTGAAACGTCCAGTACTTGTGATGGCTCCTTTAGGAATAGTCAGCATGATGGAGCTCATATTTGCACTCATGTTTGTCGTGCTTCTTATTTGGTCTCTTGCTAATTATTTGTATGTCAGCTTTGGTAACCTTCATATGCATAAAGCCGGGGAGAAAGTGTAAGTCTTTGCATATGTTGCTAATAAAATCCAATTTATGCTGCTTTAGCACTGGAAAAGACTAGTTCTTGCATCTCACTAGTGCGTGCAGATGGTTCTATACATTAATTAGGCATATATCTGTAATCTTTTAAATAAAATCCCAAATTTTGTTTCTAAAAACTACTAGTTTATATAAACACCCGGCTCACAGGTTTGAGATACTGTGTTTTATTTCAATCAAAATTTCGACTTTGTAATGGCGATGAGCTGTCTGTTTTCATTGTAATTGACAGATGGGAAGCCAAATTCCGCAGTGTGTCGTTGAGACTTGGATACATAGGTAATACATGCTGGGCATTCTTGTTCTTTCCAGTCACTCGGGGTTCTTCTATTTTGCCTCTTGTTGGCCTCACATCAGAGTCTAGCATCAAATACCATATTTGGCTTGGTCATCTCTCCAATTTCTTGTTCCTCGCACATAGCGTGGGTTTTTTCATCTATTGGGGCATGACTAATCAAATGGTTGAGGTATGCATAATTCATGTCATCAATCTTTTGTTGCAGTTACTTTTTTAATTTTTATTCTTGCAGTCACATCAATCTAATCTTTGTTTCTTTTAGTCGGCATAAATTAACATCTATTTTTGTGTTTGTACATAATTACAACTAATCACTTATAATCCAGGCACTAGAATGGAGCAGAACTTACCTATCCAATGTTGCTGGAGTGATTGCATTTGTCGTGTCACTAGTCATGTGGCTATTAAGCTTTCCGCATTATAGGAGAAAGATGTATGAGATATTCTATTACTCGCACCATCTCTACATTATCTACCTCATCTTCTACATGCTGCATGTTGGAGTTGCCTACCTCTGCTTGATTCTTCCCGGAATTTTCCTATTCCTCATTGATCGATATCTAAGATACTTACAGTCACGAGATAATGCTATGTTGATTTCAGCACGCCTATTACCTTGCGACACCATTGAACTCAACTTCTGCAAAAGCCCAGGTGATAATCAAAAGATGGCCGACAATATTGCCTTTCAATCAGTTTTGCAGTTATATCAAATTACACTTGCAAATTATACTCTCCTTTCACTATGGATCATGTCTTTCTAAAATTTCTCATTATTTGTACTTACCCAGGATTGGATTATAAAGCCACTAGCATATTGTCCGTGAATGTGCCTAGCATTTCGAAGCTGCAATGGCACCCGTTTACTATCACTTCCAACTCCAATCTGGAGCCTAATACTCTCAGTATTGTAATCAAAAGCGAAGGAAGTTGGTCCCAGAAGCTTTATCGAGAGCTTTCTTCTCCGCTAGAGCATCTCGACATATCTGTGGAAGGACCTTATGGTCCTACTTCATCTCATTTTCTTAGGTAATTCTTTCTTTTTTACAAGAGAAGAGAACAATTGTCAGTTCCAAGCTTGCTTTGAACCTTCGGATCAATTACAATATCAGTGTAAAAATTTTGTAGAACTGATAATGATTTCTTCTTACAAGCTTAGAGTTGTGCTGTTGTTATAGGCGCGAGGCTCTAGTGATGATCAGTGGAGGTAGCGGTATCACTCCTTTCATTTCCATTATCCGGGAAGTGATTTATCAAAGCAGACAGCACAGCAGAATCCCAAAGCTTATCCTTGTTTGTGCATTCAAGAGCTCATCTCATCTCAGCATGCTAAAACTTTTACTACCATTATCTGCAACACCATTAGATACTTCAAAAATCCAACTACAAATAGAAGCTTACATCACTCAGGAGAACGAGAATACCGGAGAAGAATCTCAAAATCTCCTCCAAACCATATGTTTTAAGCCTAATCCATCCGCCACCCCCATCACTGCAGTGCTTGGCCCAAACAGCTGGCTCTGGCTTAGCGCCATCATCACATCTTCTTTCATCATGTTCCTTCTTCTACTGGCCTTTGTTACTAGATACTACATTTACCCATTTGATCATTACTCTGATCTAGTTGTTTACCATTACAGTTACAGAATTTTGTGGGACATGTTTTTGGTATGCTTGTGTGTATTAGTATGCAGCAGTGCATTTTTCATGTTGCAAAAGAGACGAAATGCCAGGGAAGGCAAGCAAATCCAGAGCTTGGAGATGTCCAATCCAACATCACCTGGAGGATCATATATAAACGATGAAGGTGTAGAGCTTGAAAGCCTTCCCCATCAGTCCATTGTTGAAGCTACTCAAGTGCATTTCGGTGCAAGGCCTGATCTCAAAAGTAAGTAGTAATATATAATACTCCCACTTTCCAAAAACTTGTTTTTTCGACTTCC
>PHNY01074630.1:0-11621 GCA_003724115.2 Anethum foeniculum
CATCTCTCTCTCTCTCTCTCTCTCTCTCTCTCTCTCTCTCCCTCTCTCTCCCTCCCTCTCTCTCTCCGACTCAGGTCTCTCTCTCTCTCCCTCTCTCCCTCTCTCCCTCTCTCTCTCTCCCTCTCCCTCCCTCTCTCTCTCTCCCTCTCTCTCTCCGACTCTCCCCCCTCTCTCTTTCCCTCTCTCTCCCCTCCCTCCCTCCTCTCGCTGTCGCTCTCCCTCTCCTCTATACATCTCTCTCTCTCTAGCCTACAACATGTTTCTAGGCTTATTTTATTTCTTTTCCTCTCTGGGTTGTTACTTGGAGAGAAACATGCTTGCGCTGATCTTCCCATCTGGGACCGAAGTTGCATGTCCATCTTGTAACCGGAAAATATTCCGGCCAAAGCATGCAACTTCAGCAAACAATTTAATTTATTAATTTTTTCAGAAGGCAGCATTTATTTAGTATTGCTTACCAGTTACAGATATGCAAATGATGTGCAACCGTCTTCTTCACTCCTATTTCCTACCACTTTTACTTGCGTGTTATTCCATTATGCACGTGTGTACTGTATAATACTCCCTCTGTCTCATCAGATTTACGTTGGGAACCGTGCACTCCACACACATTTTAAGGCTCTTATAAAATAGAGTTTCATAATTTATTTTTAAAATTTTTTTGTTCTGAATAAAAATTAAACTATTATATATTTATACAGAAAAAAAAAATTTCCAAAAAAAATTATAGTACTATACTTTTTATAAGCCTTAAAATGCATGTCAAACCCTCCCTGCCCCAGCGTATACAACCTGCTGGGACGGAGCACCGGTGCTAGGACGGAGGGAGTATATATCTCTCAAACTTTCAACACCTCTGTGACTACTACTATATACATGCAAATACAATATTTAAAAATGAAAAATGCTACCGTTCCAAAATCCTTTTCGAATTGTGAATTATTAGTATATTATTAACTTTTTTTTTTCATATATGAGTTTCAAAAATAAAAATATTTAAAAATATTTTTTTGCTCAAGAAAATGGCAAAGCTTCCGCATATACACACTACTATTAAGGTAAAAAGATTTAAGAGTTGCTAGAAATAGAATCCATATTGTCACATTAATACTTTTAGAAACCAACCTCAATTATTTTTTACTTAAAAAGGATGAGAAATGCTAAAGTACCCTTCTCGAAATGGTTCTCAAATACCGAGTTGTCATCTTGTAATTCGCTGTTTACTGAGTTGTTATCTTGTCTTGTAATTTGCTGTTCTCGTATAAATGAAATGGGCCCGGAAATATAGCATTGCTAAAAAAGAATTAACCTTTTATGTGGTCAACCTTGTACAGTATATGCTTAGTCATAGTATCTTTATTGATTTAATGAGAAAATTCGAATAAATTTTAGGAATGAATATCCACCGAATATTATAAATCAAAATTATTAAATTTTTTTAAATTCGTAACTCTATGCATTTATTAAATTTATCATCACACATCATCTTTGCACAGTAAAAAAATCAAGATTATTGTGTAGCTTAGTTACTCTGTGTGTGGTAATCTTACTGTTTTTCTCTATGATCTTATAAGTCAGAATTTCTTGTAGTGAAAGATGGTCGTCTCCAATGGTACAGTCAAGTGTTTAGGCCCTATGAAAGCTGCATCTAATGGAGTGTTCCAAGGAGATGATCCTCTTGATTATGCACTTCCTTTAGCAATTTTGCAGATATGCATTGTGCTCATACTCTCAAGGTTTCTGGCTTACCTTCTTAAACCTTTACGGCAGCCTAGAGTCATTGCCGAGATCGTCGTAAGTTCTTAAATCTTCCTCAGTTTTATTAAGTATGTATAGTAGCATAGTTATGATTTGTTGTCTATATGTTATGCTTCAGAGTACCTTATCAAAATTCCTGAATAAATATTCTCAAAATTCGGGGTCTTAAAACATATCGTACTTACCAGTGTGATATACTTAGTTTGGTTTATGAACTTGGACTACATACAGATGATGATCAGTTCAATGACAACCTGTTCTTATCTTTCAAAACGTACATTAGTAAAAAATTGACCAGTTTTGCATATGTTATGCACTAATGCAAATTAGCTTTTGAAGTAATCTTCTGTAACCTGAATTTCAGAGTTTGTAACATGCTTTGCCCCCAAATCTTCTTCAGAATCCGTGTTAAACGCCATACTTACATTATATTGCTCTGTCAAAAACCCTTCCACATGCATGTTGTTTATACGTGTACCATACTTGATGTTACAATATATCTTCGCATATTACGAAACAGGGTGACAGGATATATTTTTTAGAGTTGACTAAATTCGGAGAAATTTATCTGCAATATAATGTAATCCCTTCATGTGATGGGAAATTAGAAAACCAGTAAGCTGATGAATTGCTTTGTCAAATAACCTTCCACATGCTGGTCGGTACTTATACCATACTGAATATAAGATATATTCTTGGAACAATTCTGAGTTTCTGAAAGAGAGGAGGAACTTTTTGAAGTTGACTTCATAAAATTTCATATGAAATCTAATCCCATACCCTCCTGAGATGTGGAGTTGTGGAACGTTGATTGTTTAACAGAATATGAATTATTAGACAGCAAATTATGTGCAATACAAGTTTTAGAGAAAAGGAACTTGAAAGTTACAGTATCATAGTGTTTTTCATTCTAACAAATGAAGTAATAGTATAGTTACACATTTACAGTTTGGTCGTAGCCTTCAACTTTCTTCATAGAAGGGCATGAATACTTTATGAACTGACTACATGGCAGAGTTTATGTCATTCTTTATAAAAAACGTAAGACTTTTACCAAGTAAAGAAGTTCATGTGACGCAGTGAATTTACTGCCAGGATTTTACCAACTACCTTGTTTTAATGCATTTGTAAATGTTTGCTACTTCATCTACATTGATCATGAAATATGAATAGATATAGCCTGGTTATCTTTGGAGGCAGTGAGTACTTTTAAGAAAATACCATGTGTTAGTCTTACAGTCTCTCTGAGACTTTAGCTATTCAGTTGTCTTGGTTTCTTACACAGATTATTATTTGTCAGGGAGGAATTTTACTTGGCCCATCAGTTCTGGGTCGTAACAAAAGCTTTCTCAACACAGTTTTTCCAGCTAGAAGTCTAACAGTGTTGGATACACTAGCTAACCTCGGTCTCCTCTTCTTCCTGTTCCTTGTTGGGCTTGAGTTAGACCCGAAGTCTCTTCGTCGGACAGGAAAGAAATCTTTGTGCATTGCACTTGCAGGAATAAGCGTCCCTTTTGTGTTGGGAATTGGAGTATCATATATCCTCCGTGGAAGTGTTTCCAAGGGTGTGAGTGAAGGTCCTTTTCTGGTTTTCATGGGAGTGGCCCTTTCTATTACTGCCTTCCCTGTCTTGGCTCGAATTCTTGCTGAGCTCAAACTTTTAACTACCGATGTTGGCAGAATGGCAATGTCCGCAGCAGCAGTTAATGATGTCGCAGCCTGGATTCTACTAGCTCTTGCCATTGCGCTCTCTGGAACTGGAAGCTCTCCTCTCATTTCATTATGGGTTCTTCTCTGCGGAGCTGGTTTTGTTTTAGGTTGCATGTTTATTGTCCCACCTCTATTTAAAAGGATAGCTCAACATTGCCCTGAAGGTGAACCAGTTGACGAAGTTTATGTCTGTGCTATTTTAGCATCAGTTTTGGCTGCAGGGTTTGTAACTGATACTATAGGTATACATGCTCTCTTTGGGGCCTTTGTGATTGGAGTTCTTGTTCCAAAGGAAGGACCGATTGCTGCTGCCCTTGTTGAAAAAGTTGAGGATCTAGTTTCTGGCCTTCTGCTCCCATTGTATTTCGTCTCAAGTGGTTTGAAAACTGATGTGGCCACCATCCAAGGTGCTCAGTCATGGGGTCTCCTTGCTTTGGTCATATTCACGGCTTGTTTTGGGAAGATCTTGGGCACTGTAGTGGTGTCACTTTTGTCTAAAGTGCCCTTACAAGAGGCTATAGCTCTGGGTGTTTTGATGAACACAAAGGGTTTGGTGGAGCTCATTGTCCTCAATATTGGCAAAGACAGAGGGGTAAGTTTGATTTAATATATTCGGTAATTCATTTCTTAAATTTCTGCTATTTTCTTCGTTTCTGATGTTTCAAACTGATTAATGTTTTAGGTATTAAATGACCAAACATTTGCCATTTTGGTTCTGATGGCTCTCGTCACTACTTTCATGACAACGCCAATTGTTATAGCAGTATATAAGCCAGCTAAAAGATTGGCTAAAGCTGGATACAAGCACAGAACAGTTCAGAGGAATGACACTAGCTCTCAACTCCGGATATTGGTGTGCTTCCATAGTTATAGGGACATCCCTACGTTGATCAACCTAATTGAGGCTTCACGTGGGATAGGGAAGAAGGATGGACTTCGTGTTTACGCCATGCACTTAATGGAGCTGTCCGAGAGGTCATCTGCTATGCTTATGGTTCACAAAGCAAGAAGGAATGGACTTCCCTTCTGGAATTCAACACAGAATTCTGATTCCACCCAAATCGTTGTTGCCTTTGAAGCTTTCCAACAATTGAGTCGAGTATCCATTCGACCAGCAACAGCAATTTCACCAATGTCCAGTATGCACGAGGACATCTGTAGCAGTGCTTATAATAAAGGGGCTGCTTTGATAATTCTTCCATTCCACAAGCATCAGAGGCTAGATGGACAATTAGAGACAATTAGAGCCGATTTTAGACATGTGAACCGCAAAGTTCTTGAGCATGCACCTTGCTCAGTTGGTTTATTAATAGATCGTGGACTTGGGGGACCAACACATATAGCTGCCAGCAATGTTAACTCTGTCAAGACAGTCCTTTTCTTCGGAGGCCATGATGATCACGAAGCACTTGCTTATGGTGCATGGATGGCTGAGCACCCTGGTATAACTTTGATCATTGTTCGTTTTTTGTTGCAGCCAAAAGTTTTGGGAGAGGTTGTCAGCATCAACATGAATGATATTCCCAATGCTGAAGAAAGTAACTTCGATGAAGAAATTCTAGACGCCTATAAGAAGAATGTGTCAACGGACAGCTCAATCACATATGAAGAGAGAGTAGTGAGTAATGCTGCAGAAACAATTGAGGCTATTCGTGAGTTTAATCGCTGCAATCTGTTTCTGGTTGGAAGAATGCCCGACGGGGAGTTAGCTGCAGCTTTGCAAACTAAATGCGAGTGCCCAGAACTGGGGCCAATCGGGAGTTTGTTAACATCCCCAACATTCTCAACAACAGCGTCAGTTTTGGTGGTGCAGAAGTACCATAGTAAGCTGTCTACGCATGCCATGGCTTCATTAAAGGAGGAAGGAGAGGCAGAAGACATTGACAAGAATGACAATGACTCTGATTCCAACTGAATGTGTTGCAGTTCACAAAATTTTATATCAATGTCGTAAATATTAGTAGTTACAACATGCTTGTAAGCCTAAATTCTCTGTAACTTACCCCCAGCGACGTCTTGGAGACAATTAAACACATGATCTGTCATAAAACTAAATAAGATATATAATACTGGAACTGGTCTCTGTCATTCTGTTCTTTTTCCTGATTCAACTTCATATCAGCAATAACTACAACAATCTCACAATCGCTTTTTACATTTCTAGATCTGTCAAATTGTCTCGGAGCAACAAATTTTATTATCTTGTCGTTTAATGTGTAAAGGGCGGAACCAGGATTTTGATTTAAAGCGACCAGAAAATATTTAGGGACCGGGGCTCACTTTCGTCCCCGAGTTCCGGCCATGTGTGTCTGGAGTTCAGGAGCTGCTTACTGCTAAATAATAAGCTGAAACATGGCTTGTTAATTATATAATAAAAAGCATAATGCCATGTGAAAGTGAACTTAACAAGAACCTTATGCACACATTTATAAATAAAACTTGACTTTAGCTCTAATCTGATTGCTTCACAAAAAAGGGAAAAAGTGGACACATTCAGTTAGCAAGGTCTCCCCTTCACAAATTTAATTTACCAGAAGGAATATGAAACCATGCAAAAGCTGGCTTTTTTTATAACAACGCATTGATGATAATTGATCTAATCATGCAATGAGGATGCTAATTAATCTACCACCGCTTAATTTGCTGCCTTAAAGTTGTTCCACATCCAGGGGTTACCAAAAAAAAAAAAAAAAATCTACGTACCCCGAAATCGTTTCCAAAAGTAGTCCGGAATAACACGTGGCGTGTTTTTATTTGTGGGGCTCATATGAATGCACAATGGGTCCATATCATTTATGGGAAAGCAACCAATCACATACTGACAACTCAGCATTCGGGAACGGTTTTGGGAACCATTTCGGGGACTCTAGCATTTCTCTATTAAAAATTGTTGAGAGTTGAGACGCGTATTGATAAAGGGTGGATGGCAATTTTTATTGAAATGCCTTTCTAATTGTTTAGCAAAAAAACGTCTTTTAATTAAATTTTGCAATAAATTTCTATGGCTAAGGCATTAGTTACAAAGATATATTTTTTTATAATTTTTTTAAAAAAAATGTTAAAATTCCCGAATCATTTCTAAATTCTGAGTTGTCCTATTTTATAGCAATTTTTCAATGAGATGGGGTCATATGCATAGAAAAAATGCCCCAAATAACACAATTTGAAGGTAAAATGCCTCAAACAGCACAAAATAAAAAACTGCCCCAGCGTTTAAAATTTTGGTTCCTAACATTAGTTTAACTAGCGTTTCCATAGTTTGAAGTTGGCGTGACTTTACGTCACATTTTGTGATTTTTTTTATTTTTTTGTAACGCTTCTTATTGTGTGTCATTTTGAGACCCGAAATATCACTTAATGTTACGTTTTTAATAGTTATTTTAATATTATTTTTAAAAAAAAAAATAGTAGTGTACCCTAATTTAACAAATTTTAATTTTTTTAGGGTTCAATAATCCCCTTTTAGGTTTTAGAAATATTAAAAATTTGAATAAAAGACACAAATACTTAGCAATTTTAAACATTTTTTGGTTCATCGATCCTCTTTTGGGTTTTAAAAACGTTTAGATTAAAATAAATAAATAACACAACGATTTAGGGTTTAGGATTTAGGATTTAGGCCCTAAACCCTAGAGCCTAAACCCTAATTAAAGCTAGGTACCCTAATTAAAGCTAGGTTTCGGGCCTAAAAGGCCCGATACCCTAGGAACCAAACTCTAATTATTAACGGTTTTTAATATTTTAGGGTTCAATAATCCCCTTTTGAATTTTAGAAATATTTAAAAATTGAATAAAAGACACAATTACTTAACAATTTTTAACATTTTAGGGTTCACTGATCCCCTTTTGGGTTTTAGAAATATTTAAAAAAAAATTAATAAAAGGTACAACGATTTAGGGTTAAGATTTAGGGTTTAGGTTTAGGCCCTAAACCCGAGAGCCTAAACCCGAATTAAAAATAGGGTTTAGGGCCTTCAGGCCCGAAACCCTAGGAACCAAACTTTAATTATTAACCGTTTTTATTATTTTAGTGTTTACCAATTCCCGATTTGAATTTTAAAAATATTAAATTATTAAAATATGTGAATAAAATCCGAACAAAATACCCTTAAAGTAGCATTTTAAAGTGTAAAACAACACCTAAATTAGAGAAAGCGAGGTAAACGAGTTGTGTTTAAAGTTTTTAAAATATTGAAAAATATAGTAACGCTGCATTAAGTAGCGTTGGAACTTTTTTTTAAAAAAAATTTAGGTGAAACGCTATCCGATGTAGCGTTTTAAACAAAACTTTTAAACACTGTCCGATTTAGCGTTTTGGAGTGTTATTCAGTGTCAATTTTTTATTCTGTGCCATTTCCGGCCATTTAACTCTAAATTGTGTCATTTGGAGCCAACACCCATATGCATACATATGAATATCATGAATAAAAACAAGTCATGTATTTTTTGAAATCATTTTCGGATCTATTTTATCATACCTAGCATCACTCCTTTTTTTTTGTTCTCCACTATTTCGATTTTTTATGAAAATTGATGCAATAAAATTTTAAATAAAAATTTATTTTTTGTGTGAGGGGCGGAATGGATTTATTTATGTATCTAAAAAGTATAAAAGAGATGAAAAATTTATATGATTTTAAAAAATAACAAAAAAATCATTTACAATTTTTTTTTATTTTTTTATTTATCATTTTTATCATTCAGATTAGTATTATAAAAAGACGCTCTTCACCCTGACTTTGTATATATACAGCATGTCAGCATATGAAGAAGATGTAGCAAGATCAAGTTTGTTAGCCTCCACTTTAGAACAAAACAGAGTCCTCTGTTTCTTCTCTCTACTCCCACAACACATACAACATATCACAGGTAAACTTCTTCTTTTTCATTATAGCTTATAAGCTAACAAGTGTATTCATTTTTTAATAAATCTAGGATGAGTGAGAGTCGAAATGATATATTATGTCGAATTTCTTGTTTAGCGTTCCAAAAGTATTTCAAATGGCACATGGTGTTTTTTTATTTGTAGGACTTATGTTTTTATTTGTGGGACTAATATGTATGCAAATCATTTATGAGAAATTAGCCAATCATATATTGAAAAATCAACATTAGGGACAGTTTTGAGAACGGTTTTGGGTACTCTAGCATTTCTAATTTATTCCTTTCCCTCTGTTGAGTATGTTCATTGAATTTAACTAAACTAACGCTAGTAGGTAGTACAAGTATTTAGATATAAAGCTTAGCTTTTACTTAATTTACACTTGCACAAATTATATAGTAAAAATCAGCTTTTTCCCCGGATGGTTCCGAGTTGATGCTTTTGCATTTGACTTTCCTACACTCTACATAAATAAATAGTGGACAACTTATTAAATTCAGCACTTCAAGAAGACAACATCAAGTTTGTTAGTCTCACCTATTATAAATTCACATTTACAGCAGTCTGCTCCTTGCACTCCTTCACTCACCTCAGGTACTAATTTTACAATGTGAATGATTCTTGGCACTATTGCTGACTGTTTATATATTCTGGTTTTGGTTATTATGATGCATTCTTTCATTCTGTCTTCCTTGTTTTTGGTTCTTGATGATAAGTCACAGAGTAGTATACTAAATTTCTTTGCTCGAGTTATTTCACAGTGAAACGACACTTACATATCTCGATAATGCAATAGCTTACCCTAAGATAAGTGTAATTTGTATCGTTCCAGTTCTGAGTATAATGCTTAAAAAGCCCGTATTTGGGACTAAACAGAGGATCAAGGGGATCACATCTTGGCATATATCATGCTTGCGTTTAATGTAGCAATAG
Source organism: Anethum foeniculum (assembly GCA_003724115.2). Lineage (NCBI taxonomy): Eukaryota > Viridiplantae > Streptophyta > Magnoliopsida > Apiales > Apiaceae > Anethum > Anethum foeniculum. The sequence continues at coordinate 9,284 of PHNY01074630.1, forward strand.
GTTTGATGAAGTAAGTGAAATAAGATCATTCAGAATCCATTTATTTTAGTGTAATAGTGATACTGAAGTAGTTGCCAGAAATTACTACTGGCCACAAAGTGAGTTAACTAATATATTTCGAAGATCAGATCAGTTTTGAGTTTTATAAGCATATTTTGAGTTGAAATGAGACTCATTTTGTTGAAAGGGGGTATGAATTGTGATTACATTCTGCAATTTTGTTAATTAAAACTCAAGTCAGCTTTGTGTGAATTGATACTAACAATTTAATAATTCTTTTTAGATATTTCAGGATTTCAGTTAGTTCATCAAGCAGTCCTGTGTGTCCATTTGCAGGTAGTTTTCAGTTTTTCTGTTTTGTACAATGGTGTCCAATGATACCTTGGGACAGACATGTCCACATCCAATGAAGGCTACTTCAAATGGAGTCTTCCAGGGGGATAGTCCTCTCGATTTTGCGCTGCCTCTTGCAATTTTGCAGATTTGTGTGGTTCTAATAGTCACCAGGGGTCTTTCTGTTCTGTTAAGGCCGTTAAGACAACCACGAGTAATTGCAGAAATCATCGTAAGTAGACTTTCTAGCTTTTTTATTAATGGCAGTTGACTAATTTTTGGTTTATTCTAAATATGGGGTTTCAGATGGAATCTAGTTTACATATTGAGTTTTAAATTGACAACTGATTTGCGTCAACTTTGGAATTAATGCCAAGTTGTTTTTTCCATTTTGGTAGGGAGGAATTTTACTTGGACCATCAGCTCTTGGAAGAAATAAGGACTATCTGCAGGCAATTTTCCCACCTAAGAGCATAACTGTGCTGGACACTCTTGCAAATCTCGGTCTTCTATTCTTTTTGTTCCTTGCTGGTTTAGAATTAGATCCTAGATCCCTTCGTAGGACAGGAAACAAGGCTCTTGCCATTGCGATGGCAGGAATTGGTCTTCCATTTACATTAGGAATCGGTTCATCATATGTCCTCCGACAAACTATTGCAAAAGGTGTAAATGGGACTGCGTTTCTTGTATTCCTGGGTGTCGCTCTTTCAATTACTGCTTTTCCGGTCCTAGCTCGAATACTGGCTGAATTAAAACTTTTAACAACTGATCTTGGGAAAATGGCTATGTCAGCTGCAGCAGTCAATGATGTTGCCGCATGGATTTTACTTGCTCTTGCAGTTGCACTATCTGGCAATAATGTCTCTCCAATTATCTCGTTTTGGGTCTTCCTTTCTGGGTTTTGCTTTGTTGTTTGTTCATTTCTCATTGTCCCGCCAATATTTAAATGGATAGGCAAGCGTTGTCATCAAGGTGAACCAGTTGATGAGACGTATGTTTGCGCTACATTAGCAATTGTACTTGCAGCAGGGTTTGTTACTGATGCTATTGGAATTCATGCAATGTTTGGAGCTTTTGTGATAGGAATTCTTGTTCCAAAGGAGGGGCCATTTGCAGGTGCACTAGTGGAAAAGGTTGAGGATCTTGTATCAGGCCTTTTTCTTCCATTGTACTTTGTTTCTAGTGGATTGAAAACCAATGTAGCTACAATTCAGGGGCTTCAGTCATGGGGTCTTCTGGCATTAGTCATAGTCACAGCCTGTGTCGGAAAGATTGTTGGTACCATCACGGTTTCCCTTTTCTGCAAAATGCCTCTGGCCGAGGCTCTTGCAATGGGGTTTCTAATGAACAGTAAAGGCTTGGTTGAGCTCATTGTCCTCAACATTGGTAAAGATAGAAAGGTAAGTTTTGTGATATTTAAATATTTATTGATTGATGTGTATTGTGATTCTATATCATTCATGCATCCCTTCAATCAAATTATCAAGTAAAAACTGTAATATATGACAGGTACTGAATGATCAGACATTTGCTATTATGGTTTTAATGGCTCTCTTCACAACTTTCATCACCACTCCAATAGTTATGGCTATATATAAGCCTGCTAAAGGAGGAAGCAAAACTGATTATAAGCACCGAACAATTGAGAGGAAAGGGTCAAACACTCAGCTTCGGATCTTGGCCTGTTTCCATAGCTCTAGAAACATCCCATCTATCATTAATCTTCTGGAGGCCTCTAGAGGCACAGATAATCACGAGGGATTATGTGTATATGCATTGCATCTCATGGAGCTTTCTGAGAGGTCCTCAGCAATACTAATGGTGCACAAGGCGAGAAGGAATGGCTTACCCTTTTGGAACAAACGACTGCGTGCAGATTCTAACCAAGTGGTAGTGGCTTTTGAGGCATTTCAGCAACTAAGCCATGTGTTCGTAAGACCAATGACATCCATATCTTCTCTCTCTGACATGCATGAAGACATTTGTACAACTGCAGATAGTAAGA
>PHNY01074733.1:0-14085 GCA_003724115.2 Anethum foeniculum
TATTTTTACTTTCTACGACAAATCAATGAATTATTTTATCCGAGTCAATTATTTTTAAAGATAAATTTAATTTTTACATTTAATTTAAATTTTCGTTATTCATAGTCTATAGCAACATAGAATCTTGTGTTGCTCTGCGTAACACCTTAGTGAGCTATGGCAACTCAGTTGTATAGCTTTGGTAACCCCCCTGGTGCATGTGTTGTGATAGGGTGAAAATTTCATACCTATAGTAACATACTCTAAGGTAACAGTGCTGCTGAGAAGTAACAATAGGCCATCTATGGCGTAGGTACAACGATTTAGGGTTTAGGATTTAGGGTTTAGGGCCTAAACCCTAGAGCCTAAACCCTGATTAAAGCTAGGGTTTAGGGCCTAAACCCTAGGAACCAAACTCTAATTATTAACAATTTTTAATATTTTAGGATTCACCGATTCCCGATTTGGGTTTTTAAAATATTAAAATATAAATATATATAAATAAAACATGAACAAAATACCTCTTAAAGTATCATTTTAAAGAGCAAAACGACACCTCAAATTAAAAGTACACATAAAAAAATGAGTGTAACGCAAATTCAAGTTGCGTTAACTCTTTTAAAAAATAAAAAAAATTGAAACGCTAATGGAAGTAGCGTTTCTACTTTTAGAAAACAAAAAAAAAAGACAAAACGTAATACGATTTAGCGTTTTGTACTAAAACACTAAACGCTACCCGATTTAGCGTTTTGGAGTGCTATTTGGGGCCATATTTTCAAAAAGTGACATTTGGGACATTTTTATCCCAAATAGTGTCATTTGGGGCCAACACTTATTATTTTTAGACAAAGTTCAGTTTAATATAGCTATATCTTGAAAATAGAGCACAAAAAACAATAAAAAACATATTAGTAATAGAGAAATAAACAAATTAACATTTTTTTATTTATAACTATAAAAAAACGTGAAGTCAGCATTCTTTTGTAGAATTATGAATGACCATGATGTACTGCTAATTGTACCTTTTATGCTGCTGAATAAGTTTATTATCTTTGGAGGATGTTGAATGCTTATACTATTTTGGACTAATTATCTGCAGTAACTTGAATTTTTGTTTAGTTTTTCCTTTATCATTTTATAAAAAGCCTCGTATGAATTCAAGAAAAGTCTCAAAAGGATCAAAGGCTTCTTTGTTTTTTTCCTTGTGTAATGGAGAAATTTTATAATGAATAATAATACTCTCTCGATCCCAACCATTCGTTTACATTTTCATTTTATAGATGTCCCTCTCAATTCTTTATATTTTAAAACTTTCCAAAAGTAGTAAAATTTTATAATATAAATCAACTACATCCACTACTTTCCTCCACTATACTCACTTTATACGTTAAACATTAATTGGTCCCGCCACTTCACTCACTTTTCTTACTTTTTACCATTATTTTACATTTGTTTCTCTTAATCTTCGTGCATAACCCAATTTTAAACAAATAGTTGGGACGAAGGGAGTAAGAAATTAGAAACTGATTAAGTTATTGATAAAGTAAATTTCTAGACATAAGTCTAGACATTCATGACAAATAAATATTCTCATTTAATGTCATGTATAATGAAAATTTCATTATATTGAAACAACTCATTGCGTGAAATTGATCAATTATGTTACATACCGATATAATTTCCTAGCTCAGTATATCTGCAAGACCTTTAAGATCCTATAAAATATACATGTAGTTACTAAATTTTCTCTTATAATATGTCAAATGTCAACATAGATATGACCCTTAAGCTCAGGAGGACGTTTGTTATTTCACTAATCAAAATGAAAATACTAACACAGATTCAAATCAAATCAGAAGTTATATATAATATTCAATAATCTTCAAACTATTTTCAAAGAAAATTTATGTTTGATCTTATAGTTTAGAAAAATATTACAAATACTGGTAAAGACAAAGACCAAATGGTCATGTTTGTCATATATTTCTTACCTTTTTCGCATGCAGTTATGGTAACAAAAGTTTGTAGCCAAATCATAAAGTACTTTATAGATAGTACATGTCCCATTAGTGACACATTCTTCTTCATGTATCTCTTGACGACCTACCAATAAAGAAAAGTGTAAATTTTAATTTTCAAGAAGTTAAAAATAAAATTGACCTTATATTCTCGGGCTAACATTGACAATCAGTGTGACAATCATTAACAATAACACATAATTCATTCAAATTTAAGATCCACTAACTATTATGTAGATTCATAAAATACAATAAATGGTTAAAACTAAACATCTTTAGAGGGAGTAAACAATGATAGAGTTTTACTCTCTTAGGTTATCAAATTTCTTGACTTGAGTTTATAAAGTACATATGTTAAACTTGACAACCAAAATATAGAAATGATTTTGGAGAATAGAGATTGAGGTTTTTAATAATTACTCTGGCAATAAAAAAACTTTTTCCAGAATATGTATTCAACATATTCACAAATATATTGGCATGAGTATTTATTAAGTTGCAAAAATTAAAATATAAGAAATGGTTAAAATTAAAAATCTTTAAAGGGAGTAAGCAGTGATAACGTTTTATTCTCTTAGGTTATCTAATTTCATGAGTTTATAGAACACATGTGTTAAAGTTGACTACCAAAATATAGAAATGATTTTGGAGAATATAGATAGGTGTTTCTTATAACTACTCTGGTGGCAAAAAAAAATTCCTGGAATATCTATTCAACAAACGATTAAATATATTAACATGAGTATTTTTAAGTTAAAAAAAGCTAGATGCTTCTATATGAAGCAAGCATGCGTGTTTGAGTAAGTGTGTAGGTATTTTCATCAGTAAAAAAAATCAATAATAAAGACAAAAGTGATTAACTCTTAAAAAAAAGCATCAATCACGAATATTATCATTCCCAATCTTATAATTTAAATTATTAAATATAAATACTTCATAATAATAAAAAATTGTAGTCATAGTTAGTTTGAGGGAGCGATAATGATGCTCACCTGGGTGTGGTATAATCTGAAAGAAGCAAAAAAACTGAATTTTTGTATTAGATTTATTTGTTGGCCTCAATGAAATAGTTTCTACTTATCATATTTGCCAATTTACGCATATGATCCATATACATCAATTTGATAAGTTTGTAAAAGATAGATGTACGGAATGTTGGATTTAAAATAACATCGTAAAGCTCATGTGGGGGTAACACCATCTGGATGACTTAAAAAAATCATCACATACTATCGATTCATTATTTAATTTTCACATACCAAATAATGTTTATTTTTTAGTGTACCAGAAATATGTTTTTAAGTCATACCAAAAATATGTACAAGTAACAATGTGCATTATAAGTTAGTAAATACAACTGTAATGGAAAATAAAAAGCCTCGCTAGCATATACATTCCCAATTCTTCATAAATTTATACAAGGTTGTAAAAATCAAAATTTAGATCGATTCAATTTTTTCCCGAAAAAATGAGCACCGGAATTGGAAGAGTATTCAAAATGAGTACCCAGATAACAAATTAGGTACGATTTTTAATATATATATATATATATTAAATTCATTTCGTTCAAATTTTATTATAAATGTGTTAAAACTTGAATCTTAACAATAATAAAACTTGAAATTTGACCACCTAGTAAAAGTCAACCCTGATTTTAACTCCCAACACTCGGAGTCAAGCTGAATTTTGTCCGAGTTTTCGCAAAAATACTTTGCTACCCGATTACTCGGAACTCGAATGTATCGATGTTAAAAAATAAGTACTCGGCCGAGTTATTGTTTTTTTGGTTTTGAAAAAAACTACATGGGTACTAAAAATAAAAATAGTCAAAAACAAAACTTTTTTACCTAGCTAGTCCATCTCTGACTAACATTTAACTGAAATATCACCCCCCTAGGGTTTTGAAGTCGGTGGCAAAAAGGGGTTTAAGACTTCAATTGCTCTCTCTCTGTCTTCAACACACACACACACACGCAAAATAAACATTATATACATACGTATCTCACTTATAGTCGTGGTGAATAATGGCGACGGCGACGGAAGCTCAGGCGGTCAAGTCTCTCAACACTTCCTCCGGCCGCCGCCGTTTTGTGGTACACTTCTTCTTAATTACATTTTTTATTGCTCCTCTATCTATATCTTGTTCAAAGTTGCAAGCTTTTTTGGAATTTGTTTCGAAAGTTATGAGCTTTATGTTATTGTTTAAAGTTGTTTAATTGTGATTGCAGTTCAAGACATTCTCTCAACGAGTTGAAGATATCGATATCGATGTTTATCGGAGTCTTCATCCTCTTAATTCTGAACCGTCTCCGGGCTCTACCTTTTTCCGCGATTGTCTTGTTGAATGGAGGGTATGATATAATCAGTTATTACTCTTATTGTTGTTGTGTGTTAATTAGCTTTATATGCGTGTGCCTGGTGCCCTGGGGGTTGCAACTTTGTCTACATTTTTAAATACTGGCCTAAAATGACGGTATTAGTGACATGCTTAGGTACACATTTAGGAGATTCTTAGCTCTCAAATACAAATTGGGAGATGGGTATCTCTAAATTGCATCTTTTGCATGCGTAATCTTCCGTATGCACGTGTAATTCAGGTTCTGTTTCCAGATTGTGGTGTTTTGGTCCATCCTTCGGATGATCGTGGTATTTGGGCATACTTCGTGCATGTGCAGATGAAGTATACTTTTTTCGGGATTATTCTATTTATTGAGCTAATCCTTTGATAAAAACTACATACTTATTTTTTCCAAAAAAAAAAAAAAAGAATTATGCACACGGTATGCATACTTTCTTGTGTATTTTTGAAGAAGTGGAACTTAGAAAACAAATCGATTTGCATGGCATGATCTTTTGTTTGTTCTGCCTTTCTTGTGGATACAAAAAAAAGGGTTGCGAGGCATAACGATTTAGGATATAGAAACTTGTGTATCCCTTAGAGTCGTATTTATGGATAGATTAAGAGGGCATTTGGTTGATGGTATCATATTTATATATGTAGGCTATATGATATTAGAAACTTATTCCCATTTGTTAATGTTTTGTTGAGGATTTAATGTGCTGGAATGGGAAACTCATTTCTATTAAGCAGATAACTCATAACTCATTCCCTACTTACCTATGTGATTTCAAATCATTTCTGTTCCTATTTCTCCCACTCCCTTCAACAAATTAAATTCTTCCTAAGTTGATCACTTTCCCTCTTCATTAAATTTATTGAAATTGTAGGGAGTCGTGTAGTACGGTAATGTTTTCAAAATTACGTAAACTTTTGTGTACTGCTAATTTTGCAATCATTATAAGCTCTGCAGGGACTATTATCATGTAGTTGATGTTTTGTTTATCTATGTTTTTCTTGCGACTTGTTAATAATTTTTTTGTCCAAACGCAATCCAGGAACTAAATACAGCAGAGGACTTTATATCATTTTATGAGGAAATGTTACCGCTTGTACAAACACTACCCCAAATTATATTGCAGAAGGAATTGATATTCTTAAAACTTCTGTCAAGACTGCAATTTAAAGCAAGACTATCACTCGAGCCCATACTCAGGTATTACAGTATAGAAGGACTATCTCTGTGTTTGTAGTAGTGTTCCTAAGAATGAAAATAAAATTCTTTAGAATTCGTTACAGTTAATACCTAAGTTTATACCTAATTTCACTTCCGTGTAGTTCTAATACAATCATTGGTTTTCTTTATCTTGTTGCATTAGCTGCACAATACCGTTTGTCTTTTTGACTGAACAATACAGTTGGTCACTTTGATTCATAAGACATGTTCCTAATATTTAAGTTCTTTAATAAGTGGCCACGGTAATACATTTATTTCCATGTGGTGTTTACGGTTTATCCTTGACAATAATGCTTTCAAAAAACGAAAGAATTTACTTTTGTAAAACAACCTAATTGGAAATACAATTTTATCGTATAAAAAAGTCAATTAGTTGAAATATGGACTTCCACAAATTCCTGCTTCTTCTGCTAAAGAAGAATTAATTATAGATTAGAGGACTGAACCAGCAACAAAGCAATCTATTTTAGATTATCTGTTTTAAATGTATTTCCTTGCAACTCATAGCCATACATGTTATCTGAATTACTTTGTTGGTTTTAATTCTAATGCTGTTGGAAAAGCAAGTTTGGTACAATTTCAGTGACTTCCTGAGGTATTAATTTAGCATCACAGATCTGCTTATCCATGGACTATTGTCTTGTATGAAATATGAAACATTTCTTTATTACTTAGATGTCTTGCTTTTTCCCCTCTTGACACTGGAAGATAATTTTGTCTTTACAGGATGATTGCAGCACTATCTAGGGATCTTGTGCAGGACTTCATACCGTGAGTTGTTATTTAAGTTCCAGTATTTGTCATTCTGTAGGAATAATACATTATTTGGATCTGCCATTCAATTCTTTTCATAATATTTTAAATATTTAAGATCTACGGCTAATATTCCAGGAGAATTTATTCTTTCCAATAAAGAGCTTTAGTTTCAAGTATTATAGCTACTTCCTCTCTGGTGGATCTACTTGTTCAATTGGATTACTTTGAGAGCGGTAATATCTTAATGACCAATGAAATCTTTAAGGGGATAAGACTGTAAAGGCTTTATTTAGTGCAAATCTGCAACATTAAACTTCTTTTTATTCTCCAAGGGTTCAGTTGTTGTTACTTTCCAATAAACCCAAATTATATCGAATACCATTTTGGTGTTGAGATTCTTTAGTCTTGAGATTCTTTAGTCTCTAGTACATCACCAAATCTGTATCTTTTGAGCTTGGGTAGTTTTTATTATCTATTGACACAAGTTTGAGAGGTCATGACTGGGTTCACTTGGTTATGTTTTGATTCTATGATGCTTACCTCTCATTGTTCTGTTATCTCATTTTGTTGCAATTCCAACATGGTCGGATTTGTCCATGTGGCATGGTTACCACAAGTAGTCGCAATATGTCTGTGGGACTTTTTAAGTTGTCAGTAGTGATGTCAGTAGTGATATTACTTAAAAGCTCATCTTTCTGTGAGGACACCTTATTATCAGTTTGTCCAACTTGCAATGATTTTCGCAACTGATAAACTGAAATGAACGAGCAATGGACGAATGTATTGTACAGTGCAAAATGCACATGTATATTGTTTCTAATGTATGCGACTTGAAAGATACCATCAAACTTTATTCAATGTGTTTTTATCTACAGTGCCCACTGAACTTGTCAATTTTATCATATTAGAAGTAGTATAGTTAACTAAAGCAATCGCTAATCTAGCCATGTTGACAAGTTACTGATTGCGCCTTACTATTATTGTTATTATGTTTTGTTGCATTCTTTGTTTATATTTCTGCCTATCTACATGAGTAATATGTCACTTGTTTTTTTTTTTAATGTTTTTAAACATTTCGTGTATTTATTTTTTTCCAGATTTCTCCGAAAAATTGCTGATTCTTTAGTATCTCTTCTCAAAAGTGGTGCAGACAGGGATCCAGAAATAATCGAGCAGGTCTAATCTGTAAATCATTTAGAATGGTTTAACATAAGTTTTGTTTTAGTATTTAAATTGCAAATAGATAGGGCCCTAAAATCCCCTATTTTCAACATGCAGATATTTACGTCCTGGTCATATATTATGATGCATCTGCAAAAATATCTTGTGCGTGATGTTGTTTTTGTTCTCAAGTAAGTGAAGTAGAATAGCTCAGTTTACATTTGTTATTATGTCTAAACTGTCTTGTAAGTGATATTTGTGCTCTCAAGAATAATAGCTACATTAACATTTGTTATTATGTCTAATAATGCTGCACATGCATGAAGCTTCTCTGAAGATCTTACAAAGATTGCATGAATGCCACTAAATATTGGTCTTGTCCTTTAGGAACAGAAGATGATGCTAGGAAACATATACTCAATTTGTTTTAAGCTATAGGTTGTAATTATTGTATTTAGAAATAATCTTTGCTTTTCAAGTATGGAGATAAAATTTTGTAAGAATTATTTCCCGTTTTTTATTATGGTAGTAGATCATTACCAGGAGCTACATATGCATTACCAGCATCTTATCTTCGTAAGAATTTGGTGGTTGTGAAGTTTGATTTGAGCAGTCTTTTTCTTCATTATTTTTGTGAGTACAGTCATATGTAATTGTGATCAAAATATCTTAAAGACATCTCTGGCTTATTTATGAGTTCATCCTGCTTGATGTGGATGAGTTCTCCCTTTCCTTCCACTTATAGGCCTACATTAAATTTAAAGTAGAGAGTGAAAAGGGAAAATTTGTATTACTACTTATTTACCGATTTTAACATCGTTTCAGCTGTTCTCAAATTTGTATATATACATTGTTTAATAGATAGTGTTAATATAGATCGAGGAAGAGCAGTGTTAAGGTAAATATGTACGTAGTTATTGAATCAGGGAAAGATGTATGAAAATTTGAAAGCGTTAACTTCATATTACATTCCGTTATAAAGAATAGAAATAGCCTTATATGTTTTTGTAAATTAAATACCCGCCTTGATAAAAATCAACCCATACTAATATTAGAATGTAATATAAAGATCTAGTTGGGCCTTCCTCTAGCACCTTAAGGTTTTAGATGAGCTTGTTACTTAACATGGTATCTGAGCTTTTTTTGGCGGGAGTCTCAAGTTTGACTCCCTGCTACCCTCAATATTCTCAATATTTATTATGAACACGAAGGCATGTTGTTGTCCCAAAAATGGGGCACCCGTGATCTACTCTGCGATCCAAAAATGCTCTTTTGAGTGAGGGGGAGTATTAGAATATAATATAAAGATACAGTTGGCCTTCCTCTGACACTTTAAGGTTTTAGATGAGCTGGTTACTTAACAAATAAAGCATAATCTAAAGTTGAAGGAATCAACTCCGTAAGTAAAGAATACAAATAGCTTTATGTGCTATTGTAAATCAAATGTGAAATACCCGACATAATAGGAATCAACTCATAATAAAGTATAATTTAAAGTTTAAGGATCCTAGATTTTTGAACTAAAAATAATTATCTCTAATTGGTGCTGGTAATTAGTATTGAAGGGTAATAATATCTTGGTCTGATCTGCATTAGTTATGTTGCAAATGCAAGTGGTAAGAGTACAAAATGTGAGAGAATATTATATTAACTATGAATATAATTGCATTTGCATTGAGTTGTCGAGAACAACATGAAGTTTGAAGTTTCTCTGGTTTAATTTAATTGAGGTAATGATTCCGGGATTTGGAAATAGTACTCATTTGTTTTTGTATAATCCAACATTCAATAGCACATTCTACTCTCTCCCTCCCTGAAGATCACATTGATGTATATATTGCAGAATTGGTGTCATTCTTGTCTGGAGCAACATGAAATTTTTATAGTTGATGTATCTTCTTAAATTTTTATTTCTCTTGGCTAGTTTACTTTGGGACAGTGTTATTCTCGTATTCTGAAATTATGTCCTTTCATATTTTATATTTTTATATTTGAAGTGATTCAGCAATAGCACATTCTAATCCACCCTCTCTCTCTCTCACAAAGAGTTACAGTGAAGCTAAGGTATTATCAAAAAGATTACATTCAAGAATTCATGGCAGAATCAGTGTCATTCTTGTTGAGGAATGCTCCAGAAAAGCAGCTTGAAAAAGGTATTACAATCCTTTGTTGATTGAACTGTGTATATTTGGTAAACTATTTGAGGTATAAAAAGCTCGGATGCACATCTGCCTTAGATGAACTGAACTCCTTTTGTTCCTTACGTGCACAATTTGGCTTGGATGCTATGATATAATTATTTCTCAGTTTTGATTCAAGTTTGAAGGACTTCTCTTGAATTTTCAACCAATATAGGGTGTGGATGCGATAGGTTGGGAGGAAATCATGTGGATCAAGTATACTTTAATGTTTTCTATTTACTACGGGGAACTGTTTTGAATTTTTATATTTGGACATTACATCTATTACCCTTCCATTTTTTTGGTTTAACTTTTTATGTGGTTCGTGCTCAGTGCTGCCTTTCTATGTAAAATTAAAAGACCTCACAAATGTCTCTCACTCTTTTGCTATGTTAAACCCTCACCCCTAGGAAGAAGCCCTCACCCCCGGGTGTCCTGTGGAGTTATTGTCCTGTCTTTATGTGTGTGCATGCCTGACTATGTTAGCTTCAGCAATCCCACAAATGCTTTACATTCTTTTGTCCTTGTTTAATTTTGCACGTAGAAACTATCTGTTGTGAGCGTACGTGATGCTTAATTAGTTGGGGTCCTTAGGACCCACCATTTCTCAGTAGGTCCTCTTCCTCTGAATGTGGCTGTTCTGTTTACTCTTTGCCTTTGAAGCTTAAGTGTTCCCCAGCTACGAGCTGGTCCGATGAAAAAATAGAGGGTTGTAGGAAGGGGCTTAGTATCCTTCATTATACTTTTATAACACATAACAGAACTGTTGTATGTATATGGAATCCTTTTTATGATAGAAGGAGCAAATCTAAAAAATTATAAATCATTTGCCAGAAAATGTACATACTTGAGTCATTTACTAGGTGGTGCATTTGTCCAAGGTGCACTTTACAATTTCATTATTGGAGGAACCAAATCTAGCATAGTCCTATCATCTAACTGGCAGTGTCGTACTGCCATGCAATTGAATTATGTGTAGCAAGTTTATAGACTCGTGATATTAGGCAATTAGTTGCAAGTTGCATATTTATATGCTTAATAGACCTTCCATTCAAAACTTTCACATTTTACAATATAGATTTTTAGTGAAATGTATTTCTAATATGTGTAGTCTAATAAAATTTTTACTTGGTAATTAATAAACCATTGTGCAGGTATTCATGAAATTATGCTTGAAGTTGTGAAGAAACCCTTAGAGATGAGAACGTCTGGTGCTAGTGCATTACTATTCTGTATTATGAGAGGAACCTCATCGAATTTGCATTCAAGAGCTAAGAAAGTAATCAGGGCGTTGTTGAATAAGTCAATATTTACAATTGGTGATGGATTATCTAAAGGTAAGTTCTTTGCCCGTTTACACTTTTGTTTATTTGCCCATATCATTATCATGATATGTGGTTTAAGTCCACTGTGGAGCATTTTCTCCTTGCTATCATCACGTCACGTGGTTTAAAAAATCACAAAACAAAAGAGGTCGTACCCAGAAAATCAATAAACAAATTAAATTAAATGTGTTTAAATTTTATATGAAGTGGGATCTAAAAATATGTTTGAAGTTTGAATGTTAATATTATGTACAATCAATATAAAAATTATGTATGTATTATTACATTTTTAGTGGGTTCAGTTGACTGCAGTCTCTCTTGTGTAATGTTATTATGACCTTCATTATATTCTTATGTTGCCATCTATATTTACCTCTCCTGCTCATTCTTTTAGGCTCTGGCATTGAAGTCGAAGTTGTTATTGCAACCTTTCATAGACTATGTGAGGAGTTAGAGCCTGCAGAGTTGGAAGTAGTTTGGGATTCTATGATTGTTGAAATGAGGGCAACTCTCGAAAGTATGTTAAAAGTAGATTGGAGTTCTATCAATGCTGAAATAAGTGCAGCACTTGAAAGTGAATACTCAACGCACCTCAGCTGTCTCCTATCTGTGCTTGTGTCTACACTCCAAAGAAACTACATACGAAAACTTTCAGGTGACATAATAGATGAATATAAAATGTTTCTTCAATATATATAAATACATATTTAAGTAAAGATACTGTTCTAGTTACTTATATCTTCAAACATACAAATATTGTTGTTATCCAGATTATGAACCGCTGCTTAAGCTAGTTGCTAAACTATTGGAGACTTATTTGGTCAAAGCTGAGGAACAAGCATCTGAAATTATTGGCAAAGTTATGCAATTAATGCTCTGCATTCTTGACGGTCTCAATTCTACTTGCAACATGGTAGCCATTTCCAGAGTGTCGCAGGAATGGGCTCCAATATTTAAATTAAGGAACTCTAGGTACTTGATTATGATTATGTTTATATTTTAGGGAGTCTATGTTTTATTGGTCACTATTGTTTTATTCTGTTATATCTCTATATTTGGTTCCTCTAATTTGTAATTTGTAATATAAGTTTCATGATTTCAGTTTGTTGGAATTTATCAAGCAGCTTTTGTCAAGAAATCAGGGGCTAGTGCATGCCTTCGGAAATAATATTATTAAGTAAGAATATATATGTAGATGTTTTTTATTTCTAAAATTGTGTATAGTTATTATATTTAAATTTTTACAATGATGTCAGGGCACTAAATGATTCAGTTGAAGCTTCTGAAGAAGAAGTTGTATATTTGTTTCTTATATTCTTTGAGAGATTGGATGAGCTGTGCATCAGTTTATTACATGGGGAATCCAGTGAAAGGCTCTCGAAAGTTGTTAATTTCTTTCAGCAAACTATTAAAAATTGGGCTGAGGCAGTTAATGATAAAATACACGGAAATCCATCATGTGTTCAGTTTCAAGAAAATAAGCTGGTAGTGCTGTATGGAGTTGTTAGGAGCTTCCCTTATGTGATTGATGTCCAGTCAAATGCAACTTTGCTAATGGACTTGGTGGATGCACTTGACCAGCTTCTTTTATCCGATTCTGGTAAGGATGTTCAAATGACGAACTATCGCATTGACATAATGTAATGCCTGTATTGATGGATTTGATACAACTTTGTCTAGGTTAGGCATGTCTAGTTATATAGGCATGTTGTGTAATTGCATCCGTGGAGTGCTGTACTATGGTGTACATTAGCTGTTAAGTAAATTTATTTTCAGTGCACGTCTTGATGTCGCTATTTCTTCTCGACTTGTTTACAGGAAATATATAATGGTATACAGAGCTATATTTTATATATCCACTCTTTGACTTTCAAAAACGCGTACAGGCCTGCGGCTTGCCAAATAAGGAATAACACCCTGATCCTGCTAAAAAAAAAAAGACCCATCTTTGTTATTTTAAACCACAACAAATAGTTGCAGGAAAATTGATGTTTCATCTCCAGTGAACTGATAGATTATATAACTATAGCCAATTTCATCTCAAAGGGATAATTTCTTTGTAGTTGTGGTCGTTCTTGACTTAGCTCTAAGTTGTTATTAATTAGTGGCTTGTTTTTACAGAGAACATTGCAGGATTTACAAAAAACACTTGGACAAGCTTGATTGGTTGCTGTTTGGGTTCATATAATAAATTCCATTCTGTTCGTCAAATATGCTATGATGAAGCTACGGTTGGAAAGTTCTTAAATATTGCAAAGAAATACAAAAGTTCTTCCCAGGTTTTGTGTACTGTAGCTGACTTCTTGGATTCAATAGACAAGTAAGTTGGCTACGACTCGGTTTAAAAAATGTGCAGTTTTGAATTTTAGATAGGGATTCAATGGTTTAACAAAGCTACAAGCTATCCCATTTTGTAGTTGGTGATACAATTAGCTGAGAATTAGACTACTTTAACCAATTGCGGAGCCCTTGTAAAAATTTTGAACCTTATACTTCAACTAACTATATGCTATCATGCAATGAAGGTCAACTACTCTGGTACACACCGATTCAAGTGAATTCCACCCAGAGCTGAGATCAGAGAAGGCTGTAGATGCATTGGCTATATTTGCTGAAAACTTGTGCCAGGCAGACAAACAAATACGGCTCTCTACTTTGAGAATATTGTGCCATTATGAATCACTTGTTTCTGAAAATATAGTTAGAGACCGTCCTGCCAAGAAATTAAAAATGGATGATTCTCAGAGCTTGTGTGTTGGTGAACATGGCAGTAATGTATGAAACTTCTTTCTTGCTACCTTTCTGTATTTATATAATTGATTGAAGTTTTCTTTTAAGTTACAAACTCTCCCAATGGTGTTGGAAAAAACCACTTATGTGATTTTATGCTTTGAACCCTCCTCACTCAAATTTCTATTTGCGCGTTAAAGAGTGTATCAGTAGGAGTGATGCAGGACAGATTTTTGGAAGATGGAAATATAGAATAAATTTATGAAATAACCTACATAATAACCTAATTGTGCTTATTATAATAACTGATTAACTATCTAGCGAACTAGACCCTTCAAACACATGCCTAACAAACTTCTAT
>PHNY01074733.1:32179-52252 GCA_003724115.2 Anethum foeniculum
ATAATTTATGTATACTATCCGCTGTCATTTCTGATAAAAGTTTGTCCAATCATATGGAAATACTACAATTAGTTGAAGATACTATTAACATTTTGTAAATGGATATGTTATGACGTTTGATGACATTCTGTAAAGCTCCCTGTTTCTGTAATCCGTAGGCTTTTCAGTATTTTATCTTTATGTTTGTGAGATAACAGGGGTTGATGCAATCTCTTGCTCCCGCCAGTTGTAGGTACCTCGGATTGGCAACTTGCTGCAGCAGCTCCATGTAACTTAATTGGTCACTTTGTTGTTCTGTTGAGTGCGTCAACTCCAGACAAACTTATGATTGCCTCTATAATAAAGGGCTAGTTTCTTGTTACAAGTTTGCTTGCTTATGCACTTATGTTTTATATCAGTTATTATACATGTAGAACTCTTCTCTTTGGGAGTTTATGATTTTTTTTCTAGAGGATATGTTTATCTTGAGATTGGTTTCATGGCATTGCCAAATATGTTAATATTTGTTTGACATATAATGTTGAGAGTGATTTTGATATGTAGAAGAATTTTCTTGCGAACCACAACTTTTCACTTTCGTATAACCTAATAGAAGCATCATTGATCATCTCCCTCTCCTGCATGACTCCTTCATCTCCTTCACCTCTCCATACATTGACTCATCCATCTTCCATCATCACTTGAGTTCACGTTCTTTTCTAATTGATGTATATTATCCGCTGCCATTTCTGATAAAAGTTTCTTAAATCAGGTGACAATACTACAATTAGTTGAAGATACTATTAAGATTTTGTAATTGGATATGTTATGACGTTTGATGACATTCTGTAAAGCTCCCTGTTTCTGTAATCCGTAGACTTTTCAGTATTTTGTCTTTATGTTTGTGAGATAACAGGGGTTGATGCAATCTCTTGCTCCCGCCAGTTGTTGCTACCTCGGGTTGGCAACTTGCTGCAGCAGCTCCATGAAAGTTAATTGGTCACCTTGTTATTCTGTTGAGTTCGTCAACTCTAGACAAACTTATGGTTGCCTCTATAATAAAGGGCTAGTTTCTTGTTACAAGTTTGCTTGCTTATGCACTTATGTTTTATATCAGTTATTATACATGTGGAACTCTTCTCTTTGGGAGTTTATTATTTTTTTCTAGATGATATGTTTATCTTGAGGTTGGTTTCATGGCATTGCCAAATATGTTAATATTTATTTGACATATAATGTTGAGAGTGATTTCGATATGTAGAAGAATTTTCTTGCAAACCTCAACTTTTCCCTTTCGTATAACATGACAGAAGCATCATTGATCATCNCCTCCATCTCCTTCACCTCTCCATACATTGACTCATCCATCTTCCATCATCACTTGAGTTCACGTTCNCTTTCTAATTGATGTATATTATCCACTTCCATTTCTGATAAAAGTTTCTCAAATCAGGTGTCAATACTACAATTAGTTGAAGATACTATTAAGATTTTGTAATTGGATATGTTATGACGTTTGATGACTTTCTGTAAAGCTCCCTGTTTTTGTAATCCGTAGGCTATTCTGTATTTTATCTGTATGTTTGTGAGATAACGGGGGTTGATGCAATCTCTTGTTACCGCCCGTTGTAGCTACCTCGGGTTGGCAACTTGCTGCAGTAGCTCCATGAAAGTTAATTGGTCACCTTCTTGTTCTGTTGAGTGAGTCAACTCCAGACAAACTTATGGTTGCCTCTATAATAAAGGGCTAGTTTCTTGTTATAAGTTTGCTTGCTTATGCACTTATGTTTTTATATCAGTTATTATACATTTAGAACTCATCTCTTTGGGAGTTTATGATTTTTTTCTAGATGATATGTTTATCTTGAGGTTGGTTTCATGGCATTGCCAAATATGTTAATTTATGTTTGACATATAATGTTGAGAGTGATTTGATATGCATAAGAATTTTCTTGCAAACATCGACTTTTCCCTTTCGTATAACCTAACAGAAGCATCATTGATTATCTCCCTCTCCTACATGACTCCTCCATCTCCTTCACCCCTCCATATGTTGACTCATCCATCTTCCATCATCACTTGAGTTCTCGTACTTTTCTAATTAATGTATACTATCCGCTGCCATTTCTGATAAAAGTTTCTCAAATTAGGTGAAAATACTACAATTAGTTGAAGATACTATTAACATTTTGTAAATGGATATGTCATGACGTTTAATGACTTTCTATAAAGCTCCCTGTTTCTCTAATCCGTAGGATTTTCAGTATTTTATCTGTATGTTTGTGAGATAACAGGGGTTGATGCAATCTTTTACTCCCGCCAGTTGTGGCTACCTCGGGTTGGCAACTTGCTGCAGCAGCTCCATTAAAGTTAATTGGTCACCTTTTTGTTCTGTTGAGTGCGTCAACTCCAGACAAACTTATGGTTGCCTCTATAATAAAGGGCAAGTTTCTTGTTACAAGTTTGCTTGCTTATGCCCTTATGTTTTATATAAGTCATTATACATGTAGAACTCTTCTCTTTGGGAGTTTATGATTTTTTTCTAGATGATATGTTTATCTTGAGGTTGGTTTCATGGCATTGCCAAATATTTTAATATTTGTTTTACATATAATGTTGAAAGTGATTTTGATATGAAGAAGAATTTTCTTGCAAACCTCGACTTTTCCCTTTCGTATAAATTAAAAGAAGCATCATTGATCATCTCCCACTCCTGCATGACTCCTCCATCTCTTTCACCTCTCTATACATTGACTCATCCATCTTCCATCATCACTTGAGTTCACGTTCTTTTCTAATTAATGTATACTATCCGCTGCCATTTCCGATAAAGGTTTCTCAAATCAGGTGACAATACTACAAATAGTTGAAGATACTATTAAGATTTTGTAATTGGATATGGTATGACGTTTGATGACATTCAGTAAAGCTCCCTGTTTCTGTAATCCGTAGGCTTTTCTGTATTTTATCTGTATGTTTGTGAGATTATGGGGTTTGATGCAATCTCTTGCTCCCGCCAGTTATAGCTACCTTGGGTTGGCAATTGTTGTAGCAGCTCCATGAAAGTTAATTGGTCACCTTGTTGTTCTGTTGAGTGCGTCAACTCCAGGAAAACTTATGGTTGCCTCTATAATAAAGGGCTAGTTTCTTGTTACAAGTTTGCTTGCTTATGCACTTATGTTTTATATCAGTTATTATATATGTAGAACTCTTCTCTTTGGGACTTTATGATTTTTTTTTTCTTGATGATATGTTTATCTTGAGGTTGGTTTCATGGCATTGCCAAATATGTTAATATATGTTTGACATATAATGTTGAGAGTGATTTTGATATGCATAAGAATTTTCTTGCAAACATCGACTTTTCCCTTTCGTATAACCTAACAGAAGCATCATTGATCATCTCCCTCTCCTGCGTGACTCCTTCATCTCCTTCACCTCTCCATACATTGACTCATCCATCTTCCATCATCACTTGAGTTCACGTTCTTTTCTAATTGATGTATATTATCCGGTGCCATTTCTGATAAAAGTTTCTCAAATCAGGTGACAATACTACAATTAGTTGAAGATACTAGTAAGATTTTGTAATTGGATATGTTATGACGTTTGATGACTTTCTGTAAAGCTCCCTGTTTCTGTAATCCTTAGGCTTTTCAGTATTTTATCTGTATGTTTGTGAGATAACAAGGGCTGATGCAATCTCTTGCTCCCGCCAGTTGTAGCTACCTCGGGTCGACAACTTGCTGCAGCAGCTCCATGAAAGTTAATTGTTAAAATCACTCTAGATGATATATTTATCTTGAGGTTGGTTTCATGGTATTGCCATATATGTTAAAATTTGTTTGACATATAATTTTGAGAGTGATTTTGATATGCAGAAGAATTTTCTTGCAAATCTCAACTTATCCCTTTCGTATAACCTAACAGAAGCAGTATTGATCATCTCCCTCTCACGCATGTCTCCTCCATCTCCTTCACCTCTCTATACATTGACTCATCCATCTTCCATCATCACTTGAGTTCACGTTCTTTTCTAATTGATGTATATTATCCGGTGCCGTTTCTGATAAAAGTTTCTCAAATCAGGTGACAATACTACGATTAATTGAAGATACTATTAAGATTTTGTAATTGGATATGTTATGACGTTTGATGACATTCTGTAAAGCTCCCTGTTTCTGTAATACGTAGGCTTTTATGTATTTTATCTATATATTTGTGAGATAACGGGGGTTGATGCAATCTCTTGCTCCCGCCAGTTGTAACTACCTCGGGCTGGCAACTTGCTGCAACAACTCTATGAAAGTTAATTGGTCACTTTGTTGTTCTGTTTAGTGCGTCAACTCCAGGCAAACTTATGGTTGCCTCTATAATAAAGGGCTAGTTTCTTGTTACAAGTTTGCTTGCTTATGCACTTATGTTTTATATCAGTTATTATATATGTTGAACTCTTCTATTTGGGACTTTATGATTTTTTTCTGGATGATATGTTTATCTTGAGGTTGGTTTCATGGCATTACCAAATATGTTAATATTTGTATGACATATAATGTTTAGAGCGACTATGCAGAAGAATTTTCTTGCAAACCTCAACTTTTCACTTTCGTATAACCTAACAGAAGCATCATTGATCATCTCCCTCTCCTGCATGACTCCTCCATCTCCTTCACCTCTCCATACATTGACTTATCCATCTTCCATCATCACTTGCTCCCGCCAGTTGTAGAATTTACAACCAAGTGATATTTGGCAGGTTAACATGGACGCGGACACATGATTTGTCAAGAATTTGTGACCATGCAGAGTATTGTTCTAAAAAATAAAACCGAAAAGTTTAGTAGGAACAACCCCATTCATTCCACACTCAATTGCCTCTTCTTCAAATGGCTGGAGATTTCCTGATAAATTCATGGGAGGGTGTGTTCATGGACAGTGGCAGTTGAAGCAATTTGGTTGTTACATGAGTTGTTAAGAGTTTAAGTTTAATGTTTGAATTGTTGTTGTGACAATGTATCCAGAATTCAGCGATTACCTGATATTAGTCACGGAGCTTTTCGAGAGGAGGTGCCATATTACCCTGGTGATGGTAATCAATAAGTCCTGCAGCAGCAGTATGGGCTTCTCAGTAATAAGTGATAACTAAACCTTTGTTTCCTGATAAAGCTAGCTGGTTTTAGACACAAACAAGTGCCTAATCGACTTTGATTTTTCTTAATTTTTATTAGCTACTGTCAGGAGAACTAGCAGATGCATTGAAATTGGATTATACAATAAAATGTCCATATTCAACATGGCTTGAGGTTGGATTGTGCAGTTTGTTTTATAATGGCTACGATTGTAACATTGCAAGTTCTAACTTTACTATTTACAAATGATGTAATAGTTATGCTAAATTATTAATTTATTATTCCGTGTGTAAAATCAAGAATGATGAACTGTTGTTTTTCGTGGAGTCTTTCTAACCCTGATTACTTTCAATAATTTTTCCTGTTTGATGGAGTTTACTAAAAAAATTTAAACTGTTATGTGAGATCGAGCAGAATATGTTTTTTCAGTAATATTGCCCTTATATGCTAGGAAATACAAATTTTTTCGGAAACTAGTTGTACTTTGAGAAATCTTCTTATTCAGAATGTCAATTCACCCGTCTAAAATATCTCCATCGGGCCAGATAATATATGTTGCGTCATGCATGCTCAAACTAGTACGACAGATATCATGATTCATCTGCTGGATGTAGCAGAGTTCTTTCCAATTGACTTATTGTAACAGGGCTATGACAGGGTAGTCTAAAAGCAGAATACATATAAAATCCATGGTCGGATACTGAACAGGGGGAGAATCCTGCGGGAGACAGTGAGGAGGGCAATTGGCAATCCCTCCAGAACAAAGTTGTTAAGCCATAACTTAAGGCGATTCAAGCTCAAAAGACATGATAAAGCTTAATCCTAACAGTAATGAACAAGTGGCATCAATTTGACAGATGATAAAAGGCCAAACTGCAGTAATTCTCACCAAGAGACCCATAACTCCATCCACAAATGAAGAGAAGTTGAATGTCAGGAGCAGGGCGCTAAACTTCGAGTTATTCGAAGGGTTTGAAGGAAGATACTTTTTCTTTTTACTCTGTTCACCCACTTGCACTCTGCGTGATGAAATATCTGTAAGAGGTCACCGTTGGGCCAGTTCACTAAAGATGTTACTTTGTACACGTGTAAATCTCTTAATGCATCATAACTAGTTAATTTATTTTAGTTTGTGTGTAGTTATTTCATTTAATTTTTTCATTTAATTTTTTTAGTTATTTCTTACTATATCGAATTTTTCGGATTTTTTTGATAGCCCTAATTTGTGAGAAGAAATGCTCATTTGTGAAACATCTAAGTGTAATTATTTAAAAAAAAACAATTCATCGACCCGACCCGACCCGACCCGACAAAAAAGTTTCTTATGTTCGTAGCTACACACATATTAATTCGTTAAGTTTTATGATTATGTAAGGATTAAACCCTAATTGACCGAATGCGAATTTTGTACAAGCATGGCGCTAGACTCTGTTGCGCAACACGTGTCTCTCAATCCCTGCTGTCAACTGGTATGATTTTCATTTACTGTAACTTCAAACCCTTTGTTTTCCTCATTGCGTTTGAATTGTTATGTTGTGATGATTGTTTAGTTGCAAAAGAAACAACACAAGTTGTCGCAGAAGCTTGCCAAATCCGAAGAGGGTCGGGATTTTTTAAAGAAGGCAATTGCGATTCTCGAGGACAAGATTTCCAAGTTTGAAGCCGAGAATCGGAAGCTTAGTGAAGGTATTTTGTGTAATGTGATCAAATTTGTTGGAGTAAACCATAATTGTTATGAATTGAGTTTAGTTGGTGTTTTGGAAAGATAGAAACAATCAAGTTTCGAGGCTTATTCTTATCGGAATTGTATGATGTTTTAACTGAATTTTGTTATATATACTCGTGTACATTCTTAAGTCATGTCCATTGTATTTGTAAATTCGAGTTACTGCACTATCTTTTGCTTAAGTTGTATGCATCTATTTGTACGTAATGAAGCTCTGGACTGACTATTGCCATATGCACATAATGCATTGATGTCTTGTGTAAAAGCATAATGAAGTAGATTATTATAATTTACTTTACTCTATTATTGATCAAGACTTGATGCGTTATCTCTGAGGCTATTATTGACTCGTTATGTGGATAGATTTTTTCTGTTTTTTTTTGCTAAATAATTTCTGCTAATGAATATAGGTTTTGTATTCTGTTTTCTTTACCTGTATATATACTTTCTGGTGTTGTAAACACAAGTTAATGCATACTGGATATGGTAGGACTAGACTCCTGTTTGGTCAATGATTCTTCTTAATTGATACATAATACTTATTTTGTGTCTTTATTTTTTAATATCCAGAATTAAAGAAAGAGCAGAAGCGAGCAGAAGATAAGAGAGATGAGAAAATTGAAGATCCAGCTACCCGAGTTACTTTGGAGGATGAGATATCTGCATTGAGGTCGGAGATAACTTATTTGAAGCATAGGTGTACTTCAGGTTCTATAGATGAGGAGGGGGAGAAAGTTATAATTCTTCAGGCACGTGTCTCTGGAGGGGAAAGGGAAATCAATCTTCTTAAAGGGAATCTTGAGAAGGAGCGAATAAAAGCTGAGAATGAGAGAAAAGTGGCTGAGGTGCAACTCAAAGAAGCTAATGAAGCACTGAAAACAGCCAAGGCAGAAATAGCTAGGGCCAAGAAACTGCAAGCAGACAATGAAAGAGAGATGAAAATTAAAGAATCTACTATTCGAGTTCCTTTGGAAAATGAGATTTCTTCACTAAAGTCTCAACTAGAAGTGTTGAACCAACAGGCTTTCTCAGGAGCTCAAGATGTGAACATGGAAGCAGTTCTTCTTCAAGAAAGTGTCTGTCAGCAGAAAGGAGAAATAACTCAGTTTAAAGAGCTTCTTCAAAGAGAAAAAGATCGAGCAGATTCTGAGAAAAAGAAAGCTGAGGAAGAAAGGAAGAAGGCTGATGAGGAAAAAAATCGGGCCGAAATAGCGCGGGCAGAAAATAAAAGAGCACTGAAAGTAAAAGACTTGGCTGTTCAAGTTTCTTTGGAGGATGAAATCTTTTCACTAAAGTCACAGATAAAACTTCTGCAGAAACAGGCCGTCTCAGGAGCTCAAGATGTAAATAAGGAAATAATTGTTCTTAAAGAGCTCACATCTGATATGGAAACTGAAATAAATCGGCTCAATGAGCTCCTCCAGATAGAGAAATGTAGAGCAGATTCTGAGAGGAAGAAAGCTGAACAAAAAGGAAAAGAAGTTGATGAGAAGGAAGCTTGGGCCGAAAAATTGCTTGCTGAGCATGAACGAGAGATGGAAGTAAAAGAAGCAGCCCTACGGCTTCCTCTGGAAAATGAGATCTTTTCCCTGAAGTCTCAAATACAGCTATTACAGCAGAATGCTGTCTCGGGAGCTCAAGATGTGAGCAAGAACACACAAGCTGAAGATGTAAACAAGAGAACTGTTCTTTTACAAGAGCATTTATCTGAGAGGGAAACAGAGATAAATCGGCTCAGGAAGCTTCTTCAAGAAGAGAAAATAAGAGCAGATTTTGAGAAGAAAAAAGCCGAAAAAGAGAAATGTAGGGCTCAAACAGTACTTGCAGACAATGAGAGAGGCTTAAAAGAGAAAGAGCAAGCTATTCGAATTAATTTGGGGGATGAAATATCTGCTCTGAAGTCTCAGATACATCTGTTGCAGCAAGAAATTGCTATGAAAGATGACAAAAAGGAAGCAAGTATTAGTCTGTCTCTTGTCTCTGAGAAGGAGGCTGAAATTAATCAACTGCAGAGACTTGTTGATAAAGAGAGAACAAGAGCAGAATCTGAAAAGAAAAAATCTGAGGCATGTAAAGAAAAGGTTAATGAATCTCAAAAAATTGCGATAGCACAAAAAAGTAGGGCTGATGAAGAGAGTAGGCTAGCTTCTATAGAAAGAAAAAAGGTTGAGGAAGCTAGAATTGAGTTGGAGAGGCTAAGGGCCGAGGTCAGTGATTTAAGGGCAAATACGAAGGCCAATGCATTAAAAATTAAACAGGCAAATGAGAAACTTGAGACCAAAACACAAAAGGTGATGAAAGAAAGACAGCACACAGAGATGGAGATGGCTAAAGCTGAAGAGCAAAGTAAACTTCTAGAAACAACAGGGAGGAAGATTGTGGAGGAAAAATATCGCGCTGATTGTTTATGTCAGCAGTTGAAAGGGGAAAGACGAAGACTTAAGGAGTTACAGGATAAAATAGCCGAACATGCATCCTTCTCAAATGCAGGCAAGGGTCCTGGTGACCTTGTTCTACACGTTGATCTTGAAACTGTAAAGCTAAAAAACAGCCCTCAGCTAGAGGTGACAAACAGAGAGTCCATGTTAAAGTGTTTACAGTGTGAAGAGATAAATAAAAAGCTAGAGAGTGTAAAGCAAGAAGCAAAAAGGGAGAAAGAGCGGGCAGATTCAGAGATGAGGAAAGCAGAATATCAGAGAAAGGTTGCGGAGGTATATGGAGAGAAGGACAGAGTGAAAACAAATCGGTGTGAGCAGTTGGCTCAGGAGCTAGAAGATGGCAGATGTGAGACAGAGGAACTGAAGAAGGAGATACATGAACTTGTGTCCTCTAGGACACTGGTTAAAATGGTTGAGAATAAGAACCGAAAATCTGAAACGACAAAAATGAAGCTGCTAAAGAAAGAATTAAAGCTTGAAAGAATGCAGGCAAAGCATGCAAAACAAGTTGCTAGTTTAGAAAAGGATCGTAATATTTTACTAAGACAAGAAATATGGCGCATAAAGGAGGAGTTTTCCCTAATTTCTGATCACCTTGACATACTTGATAAGAGTTCCTCACACCAGGTCGTAGGTCTAAATAAGCCTGAAAAGGTTTGTTGTCTGCTTTCTTACCTATCATGCAAACTTTTACTTCTTAAATTTATGCTATGCTTAATGTTTAATTCTTTTTTTGAAGCCATATAGCTCTCATCAGTTTATATATATATATATGTGTGTGTGTGTGTGTGTGTGTGTGTGTGTGTGAGTGTGTGTATGATGGCAATTTGCATTCTACCAGTTCCCTTCCCCGTCAGAAGAAGATTTAGTTGTAGACACATGTTTATTTCTGCATAGGCTTTTCTATTCCCAGATTAGGGCCACTTAGTACGTGGTACCGGCACACTAATTACTCTTTTAAATGACAAAGTTCTTTTGTTTATTTATATTTACTAGCTTATTCCTGTGTGTTGCAGAAGTTATTAATTATTATTCTAATATATATTTTGAAACTGTAAATTTTAAAAAACTTTGGTTGAAAATTTAATTGCCTCTCATCTCTAATCTCTGTACGTGGTGAAAACCTCTTTGTTATATGTATTTATTTTTAATGGGATAAGGTATTTTAATGGTTGAAATATGCATTATATTATATTATAATTGGTAATTCCCAGTTTTATATATCTAAATCTTCTATATTACACAATGAAAATCTCCTTACTAGACTTAGTGTCATATATATATATATATATATATATATATATATAGGAATAGAAACGATTAATCTCTAGCGTTAACATTATATAAGAAAATAATATCGTCATATAACCAATAATATACAACTTAAATCATTAAAAATTGTTCTACAATAATATTTTGACGTAATCTTCGCATCCGTACAATTGGATCGTAAAAAACATTCATTAACTGTGATTATTTGGAACTTTGCAATTAGTGCGGCCTATAATCATAGTTAATTAACGTTTTTTAGCGATCCAACCGTACGATTGTGAAGATTAGGTCAAAATATTATTGTCAAATAATTTTTATGCAAATTTATGTTGTATAGTATTGGTTTTGTAACAGTAATATTTTTTATATACAGTAGAACCCCTCAAATTAATACTCTCTAAAGTGATAACCTCTCAATAGTGATAAAAAGTCTGGGTCCCGGTAATGAATAATAATCCCTCTAATGTGATAACCTCTCTAAAGTGATAATTTTTTTCCGGTCCCAACGATATCACTTTAGAGGGGTTCTATAGTTATGTTAACGGTAGAGATTGATCATTTATTTTTTGCTAAAAAGTGATTGATCCAAATAATTTGAAATTATGCATATTTATATATTTTTACTACTCCAATAGGAACCAACTTGGAATAAAAACTAGAAACTAGTTTAAAATAGGGTGGGTGATGTCATGGTGATGTCACCGTGGGTCCCAAGAATGGGCCTGGGATGGGTCCTGGATGGATGACGTAAAGAATATGTCATCTAGGGGTGATGTCATGATGATGCCGTGATACTAACAATCACTAAATTACATAATAACAATCACTAAATATATAAAAATAATTTGTATACTAACAATTGGGACGATCACCAAATTATACATTAGTAATCACTAAATTAGCATGTATCACTAAATTACATAATACTGATCACTAAATTAAGGGTGTTGGGGGTGATGTCATGATGATGTTATAGGGGGTGCGTGATGTCATGATACTAAGAATCACTAAATTATACCAACAATCACTAAATATATAAAAATAATTTAAATTCCAGTAATTTGGAAGATCAGTAAATTACACATCAGTAATCACTAAATTAGAGGGGATAACTAAATTACATACTACCAATCAATAAATTAGGGGTGCTGGGTGTGATGTCATGATGATTAGGGGTGTTGGGTGTGATGTCATGATGATGTCATATAGGAGGTGGGTGATATCATATAGGGGTGAATGATGTAATCATGATGTCGTATGGGGGTGGGTGATGTCATCTAGGGGTGGTGATAGTAAAATAGGGGGTGTAGATAGTGGTAGTTTTTATTTTAAGAAAGTTTACCATTTGATCACGACAATGACGAAAGAAACCCACTTATTCTTGTTATATATAGGTAACTGTAGCACCAGTTTTCACTGGCTTTAGTGAATGATATAAATATGTGATAAATGCATTGGTCACCATTAGAATCATTATTTTCAGCACTTTACTGGTTCAAGTTCTCTTACATTCAAAGCATGCACATGTTTCTGCTATTGTTTATTTGATAATAAGGCTTAGTTTTTAATTTTTATGCAGAATTGCAAAGCTTTTAGGAGGCAAGGTACAAAAAGGAAATTCTTGGATGATGAACCGTGTCAGGTACATTATAGTGGAAACGAACTTATGAAGCCTAGGTCAACTTTGGACGCTTCTGATGCTTTCCATCATTGCTTCCAAAATAGTGCACTATTACTTTTATCTAAAGACTGTACTGAATCCATATCAGGTATTGACCCTAAATCGGTGCCTCTGCTTAGAGACTCCAAACTAACACTGTTAAAGACTTCTGCAATAAATTCCAGCACCACAACTTCTTCTGATAGAACGTTGGTGGAATCACAGGAGAGAGATGCTTTGTATGTCAAAAAATTGAACAAGTCAGCAGAAGGGACAGCAAACTTGCAACTGGGTGATGTACAACTTAGTAATCATGCATGCATCGAAGAATCTGGGGATGCTTTACTTAAATTGCTTTGCTTAGACAATCCTTCTGAAGAAGAAAATTACCGTGCGGCAATTGAAAGGCCCCTGTCTCCAACTCTCCCTGAGATTGGATCTGTAAGCGGGAGGACACTTGAAGAAGATAACAATGGTCAGATAAATGTTGTGTTACCAGTAAGTAGTATTATGGTTTCATCTTGCTGCCCTAATGAGGAAATTAATATCAGTAAGATAAATGCTGATTCTGCTGGGACTTGCCATGTTCCATTACTTCCAGAGAAGGTAGTTGTAACCGATTCTCGTTATGTTATGGAAAATGGTGAAATGGGTCACTTGAGTGACTCGGGCAATTTGGGCTTGCCATGTACCGGTTGTGAAGGGATCAGTGTTTCGAGTGGAAGTAATCGTCAGCCTGCTTGCAGTTCCAGCTATTACGTTATTTTTTCAGATATTAATAATAATAAAAGCATTTCAAAGATATTCTCTGCTACTAGAACCTGTATGGCCCAATGTTCTTTACTTTCTCAAATAGATTGCTTGGTTCAGATGACATTGTCTGCTGTTGTGAAGAATAAAGATCTTCTACCCAGGTACGTGATCCACTCAGAATAAGTTTATATTTTCTTTCCTGTGTTTGTTTGGTATTCAGGAAAATTAAATGTTTTCTATGAGAGAAAATTTCCTTTAAGAAAAGTGATGAATTTCTGGAATTTATTTCTCGAGTACATTTTTTTCTGAGAACTTTTCTCGATAAATTTTCTCTCAAGAAATTTTTTTTGAGAAATTTTTTCTCCTAGACAATTTTCTTCTGGGGAAAACAGTTTCAAGGAAAATATCTTCTAGGAAAATATTTTCCAAAATCAAGTTATTTTCTAGGAAACAAACGGAGCCTTAAAATTACTACCTCGTAAAATAATACTGAATGGATGGACTAAGCAACTTTTCTTATATTGAATTTCATTATATCGGTCATAAATCTTTTAAAAGTTATCACTCTAATTTGATAACTATGCAAATTACGTACTCACCATAACTTATTGATAAGTATCATATTTAGCAAAAGAATAAAAATGAATTTGACTTTAGTTTTTTTTTTTTTTATATTGATAAGATCACTGTGCTGCAGATTTAACTTGGTAGTTGCTGCACCACTTTATATATTTTGAGAAGTGACTAGCAAAGGGTCCTTATATAGCTGCTGGTATGGAAATGTTATTATTTGTACTTGCAATAAAGATAATTATAGAAGATTTATTTGTTATGTAAAACAAGCTTATCATTCTAGGAATACTTGCAAAAGAACATGATGGTTGATCTAAGATAGAATATAAATGTTTGTGCAACCAGAGATAAAAAATGAAATGGATATTTGGTACTGTGTAAATTTAGCTGATTTAAATTTGCTTGATTGTGATAGTATAAGTAGGTGTCAGTAGTTAATTTAATCAGGTTTTGATGTATTTCTCCAGGGAAATGGTTTGCGTGTTTTTTTCACTGTTACTGCAAAACTTCCCCGAATTTATGCTGGACACTTTCAAGAGGCTCACTGATGTAGGTGTGGTCCTCTCTGAATTATTTGCTCAACAAGTGCACTCAGGTTTTGTGCCTATCTTCTGTTAGTTGGTTTAAGTTTCTCTATGCTGTACTTTATTTTCAATCATGTATTTTTCACTGCTACGATGGATATCTTGTTGCAGTGATTGGTGATCCAGAAAAAAGATGTATATTTGAAAATGAGCTGCTTAGCCTCATTGGAGATTTTCTGATACATAGAAGAGTTCTACTATATTGTAATGTATCATCCAAGTCATTGCCTGCACATGATCCTATTGGTGACATTGTTATTAGTGGCGGAGATATATTATCCTTTCAAGCTGCTTCAGATCAACAGTTGCTGGGATCATCCATTATATTGGCATCTATATGTGTAGCAGTTGATCATATTGGTTTTGTATGTGAGACCTCGTATAACATGTTAATGATGCAGAAAATGGACTCCTTAATACTTGCTATTCTTCATGTTTTTGCTGACATTGCTGGATCTGAATACTTCACCGACAGTGACCACGGCTTATCAATGACTGTAATAAAATCTTTAGTCACTGTTTTGGAGCGGGAAATGGCATCAACTGAAACATCTTACCGTCGACCTTTAAGTGTACTGCAGCGTGGGTTCCCTCCATATAAGGATTTTCCATATTTTGTAGGTGCAGCACCGATGGATGTAGTAGTTTCACTGCTCATTGAAAAACTTCATAACTATGTCTTAACCAATGTCCCTTATAAAGATCTGAGGGAAGAAACTGTTTATATGAACTTTGAATCCCCAGTTAGCAATGAGAATAAAACTCGAAGTCCTGATAATGGAAAAATATTTTGTGTCCAGCGTGGTAACTGTGATGTGCCGGGTTGTGACCATAAAGCTGTATTGTCTGTTTCAACAGATAGTGTTTCCTGCAAGACTTTGTTCAGTTTGAGTGAGGTCTTGTCACTACTTGAGCTGGTAGCAGTTAATATGGTAAATCTTCAAATTCGTTTTGCTTATATTATTATGAAATCTGCTCGTCTGTGTCACGTATTGTTGCCAAGTTATTTTTTCACTAGACTTCACAGCCATTCGAGTGTTGTTCTCCGTCATAATTTTAAATATGGATTTCCCATTAGTTGCTAAATAATTTAAACTCCTTCATAATTTAAGTGATGTATTGACAACATACTGATCATTAGCTGACAATGCATTGATGAAACTGTTGAAGTGGAGAGTGGAGACGAACTACTAAAGACAGTTTTCTATGTCCATCTCTTTAAAAGATGGTGCTAGACACTCCTAGTTATATAAACATATAAATTGTTGCTTGCAGTATACAGAAATGTTGAACATCTTGTAGCTGCAAGCTTTACTACTATTTAGCTTTTTAAGTGTTTATTAGCTATCTTTTCTTTGTTTACTACGTTTTATCTATCTTTTCACTTCCTTTTTATCTTTTTTTTTACAACAATGTATTTCTTGTTTTGGCTTCATTTCGCTGAAATGTGTTTTCCTTGCTTTGCAGAAGTGGAGTTGGTCATTCACAAACATTGTTCTGAAACTTTTGGAAATACTTGATTCTTGCTTTATTGACAAACTTAAACTTGCACCTGCTGTGATCGTTCTATTGGGCCGATTGGGAAGGTACGCTGTAAATTCGGCTATAGACAATCAGCCTTTTTTATTGTTTGATAGAACCTGTTAAATTTGTCTCCACTCACCACCTAGATGTCATTCAGATGCTTTGAAAAATCCTATACAATATCATAATCATAATTTAGAGTTGTCTCTGACACCCCCCTCCCCCCTCACTCTACCGCCAGGACAATTTGCAACTCGCCTTTTCTTTTGCTATCCTTTCATGCAGATTTTTAAATTTGTACTTGGTTATTATTTCATATGGTTGATATATTTTCTCTCCCTTATTGTTATGTTTGTTATAGAGACCCTTTGAATCTTCAGCGGAGAACAGCAATGTAGTTACCTATGGCAAGTCGTATAATTAACTTCTGTTAGTTTTTATTTATACATAAGCAAGTCAGTGTTTAGTAACCAAGTCCAGACCAGATCCTGACCCCTTTACTTTAATGGTCATATAATTTTGCGTCACAGTTTCAGTTTCCTCCCTTTAAAATTTGAATTTTATTATTTGTTAGGTATAACTGAACAGTACTAGACGGACCATTTTTCAGATATAAGTTCTCTTCCAGTAGTAATCTTTAATTAGCCCCTTACTGTTACAACATACTCTAATATCACTAGTTGCCCCTAGTTCTGTCCCTCAAGTCTATAAAACAATCCAAGTTGTGCAATTTCTTTTGCTTGAATTATTATTAGTTTGCTAAAATATTCCATGCGCCAGGCTTGGTGTTGATGCAAAAGGGTACAATGATACTGGAGTTGAAACCCTTAGAGGCAGATTGTCTTTATTTCTACATCAAAATGACTCGGCTATCATGGTATTACCAACTCAGATTGCAACTGTATATGCTTTACTCGGAGTTATTCCCCTCAGGTTTGAAGAAATTATTAAGAGCAATTACAAGCCTCCCGAAGTCGTTGAAGGTTCTAGTTCTGCTGATCGTGTAAGGAACTGGTTTTCATTACTGAGTAAGGAACAGCAGTCGTTATCAATCAGACTTTTGACTGATGGTGTAGCTAGTTTGTGATCTAGATGGTTCTCATACTACAAGTGTAAATTCAGCAAGCTCGAGTTGACTCTTCTCGTAAACCTCCTCTGTAGTTGATGAAACCCTTGTAATAAGTACACTTTCATATGTTGAGTTATAAAGAGTTGCCATAATATAATTTTCTTTCAATTAATTGTATTTCTTCTGAAAATGGTGATATAAATAATTATATATTCACTATTCAGGTAGAAAGCACACAGGCTCTCTCTATCTCTTTAATTATAATATATATGCAATTATATAATTTACGGACACAATACAATAAATATTTATAAATAATTAAACATTTTTGGGTGGATCTGTTATTTATTATTAAATTGCTAAATTGTTATTAATCATGTCAAAAAGCCTCGTATATGAATATGTTAACATTTGCATATAAATTTAAATATATTTGGAAAAAATCTTTTCGAAATTATCCAGTGTTATTTGTAACTACCTTTTTATATTAATTGTTATTTACATGTGTGATAGGTTCTTAAGTTATGTACGATTAAGATCATTTTGCTATGCCTACTGCGTACAACATCTCTAACTTTGATTCAGAGTGCTTTATTGAGTGCATAATTCTGGTCACAGTTTGTTGCTGTGTTCTAGCATTATCTGATTCGAGAATAGCCGATTATCGTCTTTAGTTTTACTTGGCAAAACATTTAAGCTAAACTAGCTTTCTACTTAAACACGTACTCAATTCATTCGCTACTCGGGCGAAAAAAATCTATATTAACAGGACCTCAATTGTCATGATCCGACAGGGAACTGGATTTTATGTTTGGCGCTGCATTTCAAGTGAGTATTTGGTTACTGGTCTTGTAATGTTGGTTAAAGTTGAACTATGATGTATTTTTGATCTAATGATGTGTGAAAGTTTAAGCTACGAAACACTGACTAAATGCCTGGGAGGCTAGGACGTCTTGAAAAGATTCTTCATTGACAACATATAAAGAAGCAAAGCATGGACGCAGAAAAACAAGTTTCTTTTACCAAATCCTATAGTATGAAAGCAAGATATGTTTGTTTCACTATTCTTGGATGAATATAAGGAATCCTTCTATTCTCAGCGGGCAGAAAGGTTTCAGTACTTATCTTACTTATCAGTATTGATATTTAGGTTTTCTGATGAGCGGAATGCTCTGCTCATGCCTAAAGAAATTGAAGGGATCAGCCTTGGTCTTTACTTGTGCTAGTCTCTTGAAGTTACTCTTAAAGTACTTCTTTCCCCAGTGAGCTGCTTTATTGTAGCTTGTGTTGGGATGCTTATTGATCCCTAAGTCAAAATCCCTATAATTCTGGTAAGCTGTTCTTGGAGAGTGGGAGACGTATGGCTTCATGTACTTGTAAAGCTTCCTTATCCAGTCCATGTGCCTCTTTGCTGCCTTGGCACTATTCACATCCCATTTCACTAAATACTGTATGTTGTACAGATTGCCTTTTCGGTGTGGAAAGGGAGTCTCAGATTTTGAAATCTCTCGCATTCTTCCTCCAAATGGTTCTAGTATCACAAAAGCTAATTCTTCTTCAAGCATCCTTTTCCATATTCCTTCTAGCCCGCTTATAGGTATTGGTTTAGTCACAAAATCTGATTTTGCCTTAAAATTGCTTTTGTACTGGTCTGTTCTGGTCAGAAAAACATCCAAGGACTGCTCTTTTGGGTACCCTGCAAATGACAGTGCAGATTCAATCCATGTCATTTCTGTGCAGTTTTCTGCTTTTAGACCCAATTCTGGGAACCATTTGCTCATCAGTGGTATGAGCTCACTGACTTCCCCAAGATATAGTGACTGAAATGTAGCTTGAACTGTCTTATTGTAAACCTGTCCAACATTCTGCATGATGACTCTGATGAAGAGATCTTCGGGTAGCTTTTCTGCAACATATTGCCACCCGTGAACAAGCTCAGAGACTCCTTGGTCCAACGTTTTAGGGATGTTGAAGACTGTCACCACTTCTGGAACTCGAACCAACTTGATTTTCCAAGCGACTACAACTCCAAAGCTGGATCCGCCTCCTCCCCTAATCGCCCAAAACAGATCTTCTCCCATGGTTTCTCTATCAAGCAGTCGTGAATACACATCAACCAGGTAGGCATCTATTACGTTGTCAGCTGCCAGTCCATATTTTCTCACCATATTACCAAATCCTCCACCACTAAAATGGCCGCCAATGCCAACACTAGGACATACTCCTGCAGGAAACCCATGAACTTTACTTTTATTTGCGATATTATAGTATAGTTCTCCTAGTGTTGCCCCAGATTGTACCCATACTGTCTCATCCTCAATATCTACTCTGACTGCTCGGAGTCTTATGAGGTTAATAATGATAAAAGGGGCTTTGCTGCGGTATGATTGGCCTTCATAGTCGTGACCCCCACTTAGTATTCTAACTTCCAGGCCATTTTGTCTGCTGCAAAGTATTGATGATTGGATTTCTATATCACCGGAAGGAGTGATGATGTACTGAGGTTTTGGGCTGGTACAATTAACCCATCTTGGATTCTGTTGAGATGACTGCAAAATTGCTACATAGGAAGGTGAGCCAGGTGCATGGAGATAATCTGAAATGTTGATAAATCTTCTAGAATATATTAACATGCAACTCACAAACGGGTCCTGTGTTGCATTGCAAGTCACTAACAGTGCCGCGAGGAGGAGGCAAATTAGTTTGATGGAGGTCATTTTTGTGTTTGTAGTCTGGGGGTACAATATCTCGTTATTTATACATGCACAAGCGCGAGTTTACATACATCAAGTCCGGTTTTAGCATAAGTAGACTTTACAAGCATTATTCAATTGTTAACTTGTAGCTCCAAGTTTGTGATAGAGTTATCTTAGGTGATACCAATGCAGGCATTAGAGATTCTCAATCAGCAAGAACTCAGTCTCTTTTGTCCTTTTATTTCCCGTTCGGCTGATATTTTATCCCTTGCTGCCCCTGAGTTTTCTGGTATGCTATTTTCAATATGTGCATACAATTTATATTAATAGAATAAATTCTCTCCCATATTTGTCTTTCCACTTTCTTGTTTTATAATGTGGTTTCTGGGTCCAAATAAGTTCAGAAGTGTCATCAACTAGAGGGCTATCTGCATTATCTCAGTATTCCTTGACTTTTCTTTTATTCCACACAGTATTAAAATATTTGATGGGGGTATGTAGAATTGAATTGATCTAAGACTAGGCCCTGTTTGGCGAAACAACTTATTGCTTATAAGTAACTTATTTTTTTAAAAAATTTCGTATTTTTAATTTTTTTTTCAAATATAAATATTTATTATAAGAATTGAAAATCAAATCTTATTTTACTTATAAAAATTAAGTTACTTAT
>PHNY01074733.1:52262-67943 GCA_003724115.2 Anethum foeniculum
TTATTTTTGAAAATAAATTACTTATAAGATTTGCCACCTATCTCAGGTTGCCATATGTGCCTTATTGGTAGTAGACATTACCCTAAAATTAAATAGGAAAATCTTAGAGGAGATCGAATGTGCCTAATCGTACGTTAAAATCTTGGGTGCTAAACCTTGACGATCGGGTGTTATATAAGCCTTATCTAACATACCGTCCCAGAACTTTTAGATCAGTATTTCAAGGGTTCAGATTAATTTTTTTTTTGCCAATCCGCAAAAATTTTCTGCGGATTGAAGTTTTGACTCTTTTTGCCTTTTCGCGGAATGACAAAAAAAGCAAAACTCCGATCCGTGGAAAAATTTCCACGGAAAGACAAATTTATTTTTTTAATCTGGACCCTTAAAATATAGATCCGACACCTGGTGTATTGTGTTAGATAAACTCTCCCTGACACCCGGTTACCAGGGAACATGATCCTAAAATCTTTAAATAAATGCATTCTGGACATTGAATTGCCAAAATGGTCATTAAATGATGAACAAGTTCTATACCTCCTCGATTCTTAAATGATACTCTCTCTCTCCTATTCAATTATCTACGTTAATTTTTAACACGCTTTTTAAGACTTCTTTAAAGTATAATTTCATAATTTTTTTTTTGAATAAAAATATAATGTATAAATTTTTATTCAGAATTTTTTTTTAAAAAAGTTATGGAACTACACTTTATAGGAGCCTCGAAATGCGTACAAACAGTGCACGTACACTTCTCAATGGGACGGAGGGAGTAGTCGTTTTAATTAGAGGTGTAAAAAAATTACTCCTTCCATCCCTCCATCCCTCTTATTTCTTTACATTTCAGAGAGAGTGTCCGGCACGCATTTTAAGATACATATAAAGTATAGTTGTGTAACTTTTTATTATGATTTTATGTTTTTAAATAAAAATTGAATATTTAATTTTTTTAAAAAAAATTTAAAAATAAGTTACGGAACTATACTTTATATGCATCTTAAAATGCGTGCCAGACACTCTCCGAAAAATGTAAAGAAATGAGAGGGACGGAGGGGAATATCTATACATGTTTTTTTTTTCAAATTTTGTTTTTTTGAATAAAAATATAAATGCTAATTTTTTTTAAAAAAAAAGAAAATTTGAAAAAAAAATAAAAAAAATGTTTAACTAAGAGTTTCTTAAAAACCCTAACCCCTTTTCTCTCGTCTCTCTTCCACAGCCGCTTCTCTCCGTTTGCAGTTGTTCGAAGCTCCGGCGGTGGTTTAATCACCGGACGGAGGCCTCTTTATTTTAGTTGTTTTATTTTTTCTTCAATAAAATCGAGTTTAGATTCATAAACTCTGGAAAACTCAGATCTAAATCAACGAAACTTTTGAATTTTCTTCTTCTTCTTCGGATTCAAGCGGGGTTTTTTGGATTCGAGGGTTGCGTTGTGTAGATCTAAAGTTTATTTCGTATTTCAATTTGCATTTTTCAGGTTATAATTTTAGTCTGATTTTCTCTCCTTGGTGAGAGGGTGTGGATTTCTCCCCTTTTGTGAGAGTTGGTTCGGATTCAGCGATAAAGCCTGTTAGGGATTACATTTGTGATTGATAGTTCAAACGGATTTTGGTGATTTTGGTGAAGATATGAACACAGAGCAAGAATTTATAGATATATCATTTTTATCATTTTTTTCACACCGCTTATTTGTCTCATTTTGATTATGAAGACGAGCGTGTCAATTTTTTTTATGTTTGTTCGACTCGATCATTCTTGTAGATGCCGTATGGATATTATGTATTGAATTATCTCCTTTTCATAAAAAAAAAAAGTTTAAATTTATTTTCTTTTACACCTCATGATTTCGTATAATAAATCAAAACAACTATTATTTAGGAACTGAACAGAGCGAATGCATAGGCAAACTGTCCAGAGTGTTGGCAACTGTACCAAATATAGTACTTTGATCGAAACCCTGTGAATTTCTTGGCAACAAGACGTATCTTATAGCGATTAATAGACCAACATCGTTCGGTTTGAGTATAAAAACTAATACCATTTGCAGCCTATAATAGTCATGGTTGGCTTTCGAGGTTCAAGTGCTCAAGTACCTTTCATAATCAAGGCATTCTGTAAATTCCCTTCTTAGGAAAAGCATTATAATCAGCATTAATTATATGCCACTTATTTTAGTTTGAAGGTGATTTTTTTGGAAATAAAGATTGGTATAATTTTTTGCGGTATTATATTGGTTGTCTGACTTTTATTAGATGGTAAATTATGCGCAGTTGTCCGACGATCGATCCAAAGCTAATACTGGATCATAGGTCCTCCTTCTCTAAATCCTGATCGTACGGTTGGAATGCGGTGAAGTTGTCGGAGTGGGCTCCTGTAAAATAATGTCGACAGAGACGCAGACCTTGTGGTACCTCCGGTATCTAACTGTCAGAATGCGGTGAAGTTGTCGGAGTGGGCTCCTGCAAAATAATGTCGACGGGGACGCAGGCCTCATGGTACCTCCGGCGTGAGAATAAAGGATAAAGCAGAAAGAATGTATCAGTAGTGGCTCTTAAAAACCTTAAGCGCTTATTCTCTATCCTCTCCTCTATTTTAAGAGCCACTATATAGCTCTTAACTCATACTCTCTCCGTCCCAAAAATTTCTTTACAGTTTTTTTCTCATACTCGGCACGTATTTTAAGGCTATTACTCCCTTTGTCCCATTCAATTTTCTACGTTACTTTTTGGCACACTTTTTAAGACTCATTTAAAGTATAGTTCCATAATTTTTTTCAAAATTTTTTTTCTGAATAAAAGTTTAATGTTTAAACTTTTATACAGAAAAAAAAATTAATTTTTTTTATGGAACTTCACTTTATACGAGTCTCGAAATGCGTGCAAATATTGAACGTAATTTATTTTTAAAATTTTCTTTATTTGAATAAAAATTTAAATATTATATTTTTATTTAGAAGAATTTTTTTTTTAAACTATACTTTATAGGAGCATTAAAATGCGTGTCGAACCCCCGTCCCCCAATGTAAAGAATTAGGTGGGACGGAGGGAGTATATACTAATAAAATATTCACCTACACCTATTTCAATTCAAATATTTGTTATAGTGAATTTGAAATATTAATATTATACAAATTAGGTGTCGAGTATTGTTGGAGTTGACACGGAAACAAACGTACTAACTTGCTAGGAATCATATTATTTATATTATATTTATGAGCGAACTAGGAGACTGTTGGAGATGCTCTTAGTCCTTGGTCTATTTATAGGCCAAGGATTAGGACTTTTGCAGGACGGCAGGACGCGTGGAGTGCGTAGATGACATGCACGTGCGCGAGGCGCCGAATGGAGAACACGTGCAGGGATTGTCTTGGCCCGTGGAAAGCTGCGGATTGTCTTGGCCCGTGGAAAGTTGCGGAGGGGATATGTTGATGGTGACAGATAATCATTACTATCATCATTCACAATACGTGACGGAATATTCGCGCTGCCATGTCATTCTTTTTCAGGAGCTCTGACTTTTCTACGCAAGCTGTAATAGATTCAGGAGTGATTTCTTCTCCAATATTTATTGCACTGTCCAAATGATGCTCTATGCCGTCTGGATGCTCTGCGACATCCCGCTATATTACCTAGTCTGGACCTAACCATGTTGTTTAAATCCCTTGGACCGCTTTCTCATTACCCTTCTTAGGTTTCTACCGTACTTTGTCTTTCAGGCTTCACTAGCCTATCATATGCTTTCTGGGCAGCATCATGGGCGCAACTGCATGGCATGGAGTTGGTGCAATCAGGGACAGATCCAGGTTTGTTTTTTTTTTTAGCTGGGCTAAGAGTGGCCTTGGCTTTAAACCAAGTCCAACAAATTAGTATTACAGAGTCTAAACAATTGAAATTCAGAGGCATGACTGTGTTTCAAAATTGTTTAAGATTAAAAAGATAAATATAAAGATACATTATAAAGCAAAAAACAGGAAAAAAATCAAGCAGGACAGGGTAAAAGTTGAAGTAAGAGATTTAGTTTGCTCAGTGAATACACAACACTCAAAAAAGAAACATGATTACCGGTCTTTCAATGCTAATCAAATTTTGGTAATCCAGTATTTCTTTTATTTGTTAAAAATTTTATTTCACTAGTGAACAATGAATTGATGCTTGGGACATTAAGACGTCTTGAACAGATTATACAATGACAATGCTCGAAAGAAATAATTAATGGAGGAAAACAACTTCGT
The DNA here is from genome assembly GCA_003724115.2 of Anethum foeniculum. Lineage (NCBI taxonomy): Eukaryota > Viridiplantae > Streptophyta > Magnoliopsida > Apiales > Apiaceae > Anethum > Anethum foeniculum. The sequence goes on from PHNY01074733.1 coordinate 56,491, forward strand.
AATCGTAAGGTACGAATGGAACAATAATTTTGTCTCACTTTATTTTGCAAATATATCTTATCTTTCAGGGCTGACAAGTCTGACACCACCAGAAACAAGAGACAAAATGCAATTCAATTGTCGACACGATTTGACATAGACAAAACCCGAAAATAATTTACGTACACAACTCGATCAATCTGAATATAACCGAGAGGAATTGACTTTTAGATTTTTATTCCCTTACTGAGACCAAATATAATAAATGACACGAACATGACTTGATTAACATGAATATGACTGATATCACTCATTTTTCATATTGAATCTCTTTAACTTTTCTGATAAGTGGAATGCTTTGCTCATGCCTGAAGAAATTGAATGGATCAGCCTTGGTCTTTACCTTGGCCAGTCTTCTGAAGTTACTCTTAAAGTACTTCTTTCCCCAGTGTGCTGCTTCATTGTAGGTTGTGTTCAGCTGCTTATTTATCCCCAAGTCAAGATCCCTGTAATTCTGGTAAGCTCTTCTCGGGGAGTGGGATACGTATGGCTTCATGTACTTATAAAGCTTCCTGATCCACTGCACATGCTTCTTCGTTGCCTTGGCAGTATTCACGTCCCATTTCACCAAATACTGCAGGTTGTACAAATTTCCTTTTCGATGTGGATACGGAATCTTAGATTTTGAAATCTTATTCATCCTTCCTCCAAATGGTTCCATTATCACAAAAACCGATTCTTCTGTTTCAAATTGTTTCCAAATTCCTTCGAGCCCACTTTTAGGTATTGGTTTAGTCACATAATCTGATTTTGCCTTGAAATTGCTCTGGTACTGGTCAGTTCTTGTCAGGAAAACATCCCAGGAACTCTCTTTCGGATAACCTGCGAATGATAGTGCAGATTCAAACCATGTCATTTCTGTGCAGTCTTCTGCTCTTAGACCGAATTCTGGGAACCATTTGCCCATTAATGGTATCAGCTTACTGATTTTCCCAAGATATAGCGACTGAAACGAAGCTTGTACTGTCTTATTGTTAACCTGCCCAACATTCTGCATGATAATTCTGATGAAGAGATCGTCAGGTAACTTGTCAGCAACATATTGCCACCTGTTAACAAGCTCAGTGGCTCCTTGTGCTAACTTCTTATCGACGCTAAAGTATGTCACCACTGCTGGAACTCGAACCAGCTTAATTTTCCACGATACAATGACTCCGAAGCTGGCTCCACCTCCTCCCCTAATAGCCCAAAATAAATCTTTTCCCATGGCTTCTCTGTCAAGAATTCTACCATAAACATCAATCAAGTACGCATCTATTATGTTGTCAGCTGCGAGACCATGTTTTCTCACCATATTACCGAATCCTCCACCACTAACGTGGCCACCAATGCCTACACTAGGACATACCCCTGCTGGAAACCCATGAACTTCACTTTTCTTTGCAATGTTATAGTATACTTCTCCTAGTGTTGCCCCAGATTGCACCCATGCTGTCTCGTCCTCTATATTGACTCTGACTGCTCGAAGATTTATAAGGTTAATGATAATAAAAGGGACTTTGCTGCGGAATGATAGGCCTTCGTAATCATGACCACCACTTAGTATTCTAGCTTCCAGGCCATGTTTTCGGCAGCAAAGTATCGATGCTTGAATTTCGATATCAGTATAAGGAGTTATGATGTATAGAGGTTTTCGGCTTGTAGAATTAAGCCATCTCGGATTTTGTTGAGATTTCTTCATAAGTGATGAGTAGGAAGGTGAGCCTGGTGCTAGGAGATGGTCAGAAGAGTTGATAATTTTTATAGTATGGGAGGACATGCACTTGACAAATGCTGTATCTGTTGCATTGCTAGTTGCTAACACTGCTGCAAGCAGGGAAAAAATTAACTTGATCATTTTGGTTTGTGATCATTGGGTACCATTTCTTGCTATTTATAGCAAGAACATGAGACTCTACCTGCAGTTTTCTATAATTTTATTTTAATTATACTATATTTTCATATGCCACACTTGATTTTGAATTTAATACAAATATTATCGCAAATGATTAAGGCCATGTCATCATATAATAATAGGCGGCCTATGTCTTTAGCCACCATGCTTAAGTTATTTATTACTAATATTGTAGATTACAAGTTTAATTGATAGTTCATTTGAAAGTTAAAGAATATACCTTCCAAAGCATAACTTACAAAAATGATCACGCAAAAGATCGTTCAGGTTGATAGCGATAAGACAAAATTAATGGGTTGAGTACATTTTATTCGTAACATAATTTGGGATGCTAAGATATGACTGTCAAATCAGTTGAGTCTACTCTATTTTCTAGAGTGTTAAACAAATCAAATTATTATTATTATTGAATACTACCTAATTACAGTTACAATTGTTTGTGAACATTGTCTTTTGATTGCCGGGCCTAAGAATATTAATTAAAATTTAGACACTTAAACATTTCTTTTAAGTGCTTACAGGAGTTATTTGAGTACGTAATGTATTTTAATAAATTATAATTTTTACTCAATTTTTATGTAATTACAAATACACTCATCATATATTTACATTAAAAATTATTTCAGTACTCATTTAAATTAGGTAATTATGTACTCGGAGCATTAAACTCGACATTTCTTTTATTGATAATTGTGCTATCTTAATATGATTATCCAACTAATTTTCTTCAATCTATTTTGCTACCAAATGTATTTACAAACCTGTATTTACAAACCTAGTAGCAAAGACGAGAGAGAAAAAAAAAAAGGTATTAGTACACATCTTTTCTATTCCAATTTTAACGTGAATATTTCCACGGTATAAATTGAGGAGTGTGAATATTTTTACGGTATAAATTGAGAGGGGATACGTGGTGATCAAAATTGAAACTCTTAGACGTTTGTTTCAAAAAGTAAATATACAATTTAACGACTTAAATATTTTTTTTTAGATTAATGTTTTCATTTTTATTTCAATTTTATTAGATTTTTTTACGTTTTTCGTTGCATATATATACACGAAACTCTATTGTGGCACGATTTCTTGGTTTACGAATTACAAGTCTCCTTTAGCGTTTCTTGGTGTGCATATTAAAGTCTTGCATCGGAACTTGAGAATCTACATCTAGTTACGACTTTGTATTTCATCTTTATATCTTTCTGAATTATTTATCAATTTATTTTATGGGAGCGTGTTGTATTGAAACCCTGCAATGCAAGTCAGCTGTGTTGTGAAAGATAAGTTTAATGTGAGAAAAATGTCCAAGTATTCAAAATAACACAGGCTGCTCAATAATTTTTATTGACCCAATAATTTAGCCCATCTAATCTAACTAGAATTAAAATAAAGTACACTGGCATCATTAATATTTAAGTATCATGTTCCCATTAGATTACTTGATATCTTCGCTGTTGATGCCCCATTTAATTTCTTGTTAAATAATTAAAATCATCTTCCATTAATTTCTTTTACGTATTTGAAGATGTCATTGTTTTTGAAACTTATATATTTCAATTCTTCGGTTTGAATGGTTATACTTATGTGTTTGTGTTGCCAGTGAGTTAACGTGCATACTGCTGTCCTTCTGCAGCTTGGCCGGCAGCCAGTGGCGGATTGACAATTGCTAAAGGGAGGTCACGTGACCTATCATTTTTATTTATTTATTTTTTCAATTTTTTTTTATATTCACATGTCACGTGTGTACTAAACTACTTGTGGATTAATACATAATACATCTCGGCATCTTGTATTAACACAGTGACACAGCTTTTTCTTCTCCAATATCAGACTTCTCCATGATTCCATCGACTGATTTTTTCCACCCTAAATCTTCAAGTTCATGATATGATTCATCTCCAAAATTCTCCTTTATTATACTCATAGTTTCAGATTTTTTAGAAACTGCAATTTGAAAAAGAAAAAGCAGAGACTGCAAGGAGTTCGACATAATGTCACACTGAATTTTTGTTGGATATAGTTTGAAACTATCTGTTGGACCAAGTCCACTCCTTATCGATATACTTTATCACTCATGTGTTCCTTATCTAAGTTCCTGATATCTAGCTTTTAGTTAACAAGTCTGTGTATATCAATACCTCATGTACTTCTATATATTCTTCTGTAGTTTTACACAGATATAATATAATTGTGAAACCAATACATTACTTGTTTCTACTTGGTATCAGAGCAACGATCCAATGGCCATTGAAACAACAAACTCTTCTTCCTCTTCTACCACCTCCACAGCCACCATCTCCGCCGTAACTCCAACAACTCTGCAAATTACATCAATCCACCATCTAATCTCTGTGAAATTAGATCATCAAAACTACCTTCTTTGGCTCGCACAGTTTAAACCACTGCTCAAAGGTTACGGACTGGAAGGATTCGTTGATGGGAGCAATACATGTCCCCCTCGTCTCCTCAATCCAAATGACACTATTATTAATCCTGCATATACTCAATGGCAACAACAAGACCAAATCCTCCTTGGATGGCTTCTTTCTTCTTTAACAGACCCTGTTCTTGCACAAGTGGTTGGTATCTCGACCTCACGTGAAGTTTGGGCTGCTCTTGAACGTCATTATGCCTCTAAATCCCGAGCCCGAATTATGCAATTACGCCGGGAACTTCAAACAATCAGAAAAGGGTCACAGACCATGCAACAATACTTCTTGAAAGCTAAACAATTAGCTGATAGCTTAGCTTCTTCAGGCCATCCTATTGAGACTTCTGATCTCCAACAAATCATACTTGCTGGCCTCGATAGTGCTTATGATGCGATTGTCACAACTCTCACAACTACTGTAACAGATTCATCCATGGATGACTTTTATGCTCACTTGCTTGCTTTTGACATGCGTGTTGAAGCTCAAATCACTGCCCTGCAACAAAATCCAGTGGCAAATGTTGCAACTCAACAACGCAACAGTTCTTCAAAGTCCTACTCGAATCAGTTTTCACCACAACCACGGTCTTATCACAATCAGTCTGGCTACCGTAATCAAAACACTGGCCGTACCAGAAGCCGCAACCCTGCTCCAATGCCTCGTCCTCATCTCAACACATCAGGTCCCTGTCAACTTTGTGGTCGCAAAAATCATGTTGCTGCAACTTGTTGGCATCGCTTTGACAAGGAATTTCATCCTCATGATTCTCCCACACCACCTGTAGCATATATTGCAGCTCCAGGCTCTTTCAGCAACAAATGGATCCCTGATAGCGGCACAACGAACCATTTAACTTCAGATTTTGCAAATCTTCATGTTAGCTCTCCATATGAAGGCCCGGACCAGATACGTGTGGGAAATGGCGACAACCTTCACATCGAAAATATTGGTAGCACTTTCTTTTTTCATAATTCCAGAAAATTTCACTTAAAAACGTTATATCATGTGCCTAATATTTCTGCCAATCTTTTATCTGTCTCTCAATTCTCTTATGATAACAATTGTTTCTTTGAATTTCATCCTACCTTTTTTGTTGTAAAGGATTGCAGCACAGCGAAGGTACTTCTAAGAGGCACGAATAAGGGAGGTCTTTACCAGTTCGATGATGTCAGTTCCCCACAGTCTACTAATTTTGCACTTCTTTCAGCGTCTCTTCCGGTCTGGCACCAACGTTTGGGTCATCCTATGCTTCGTACCGTCAATAAAGTTATCCAAAATAACTCATTGTTAGTGTCCAATATGACTATCTCTTTTTGTAATTCTTGTCATATGAGCAAAAGTTGTAAATTGCCCTTTTCTTCTAGTTTTACCACTTGTAATGAACCATTAAGTTTAATAGTATCTGATCTTTGGGGACCAGCACCTGAACTTTCTCGTGATGGTTTTAGATATTATTTATTGCTTATGAATGTGTACTCTCATTATACCTGGATTTTTCCTTTAACACGGAAATCTGAAGCTCTCTCAGTCTTCATCATTTTCAAAACAAAAATTGAAAATTTACTCAATCACAAGATCAAAATTTTTCAATCCGACAATGGTGGTGAGTTCAAGAAATTCAAAACATATTTTGACAAAGAGGGCATATTTCACCGTTTTTCCTGTCCTCACACCTCAGAACAAAATGGTCTCGCAGAGCGGTATCACCGTCATATTGTTGAAACCGGGTTGTCATTACTCTATCATGCTTCACTGCCTTTAAAATTTTGGGTTGAAAGTTTTACCACTGCATGTTACCTTATAAATCGTCTTCCATCCAAAAATAATTCTACAAGCACACCACTTGAAGTACTTTTTAAAACAAAGCCAGATTATTCAACACTTCGTGTTTTTGGATGTTTGTGTTATCCGAATCTTAGGTCTTATAGTCCCCATAAATTGGCCTATAGATCTCTTCCGTGTGTTTTTCTTGGTTATTGTAGTGCTCACAAAGGCTACATGTGTTATCACTCTCCAACCAACAGATTGTACATCTCTCGTCATGTACGTTTTGAAGAGGAGTCCTTCCCTTATTCGGATGTCTTTGCACCCTTTCCCCAAAAAGGTACATCTCCATGCAATCATATGTTATTTTCCCCCCCTATAACACATCTTAATTTTTCTCCAGATTCAGTTGCAAATCCTATCGCTCCTCCTGTTCAAGACATCCCTCAACCATCACCATCCCCTATGAGTAACTCAACTATCTCACCAACAACGACCCACACAAATGAATCTCCTATGACATCTTCAGCCCCTGACATAGACCCTCATGACAGCCCCAATCCTACTCCGATTCCAGAAATTGCACCCACACATGAAATGCAGACACGTTCCAAACATGGAATTTATAAGCCCATTCAGCGCCTCACTCTTACTGCTACCAAACATCCCATCCTTCTTGATGACATGGTTGAGCCAACTTGCTTCACACAAGCATCTTTCAGCCCTTCCTGGAGAGCTGCTATGGATGATGAGATAAATGCTCTCATTAGAAATGGCACATGGACATTAGTTCCCCCACAACCAGGCATGAATATTATTGGTTGTAAATGGGTTTTCAAATTGAAACGGAAACCTGATGGGTCTATTGAGCGCCACAAGGCCAGGCTTGTGGCTAAGGGATTCAATCAAGTCGCAGGGATTGACTATGCTGATACATTCAGCCCGGTTGTGAAGCCATGTACTCTTAGAATTGTTTTCACAATTGCTCTTATGTATAATTGGGTAATTCGTCAGCTAGATGTTCAAAATGCTTTCTTACATAGCGTGCTTAATGAAGAGGTATATATGAAACAACCCCCTGGCTTCACTGATTCAAATTACCCATCATACGTGTGCAAGCTTCACAAGACTATATACGGGCTAAAACAGTCCCCACGTGAGTGGTATTCTTGTCTTGGTGAGTACCTCATTACTCAGGATTTCTGTATATCTAAGACAAATCCTTCTCTTTTCATCCGGAGGGACTCAAAATGTATACTATTTGTTTTGGTGTATGTCGATGATATACTTGTTACCGGCTCCAACTCCCAGGATGTAACTGACTTAATTTGCCAGTTGGGTACCATGTTTGCCATAAAGGATTTGGGCAACTTGAATTATTTTTTGGGTATTGAAGTTCTTCCCCACAAACATGGCTTATTTTTGTCTCAACAAAAATATATTCGAGATATTCTTGCTCGCACAAATTTCGAAGGTGCAAAGCCAATTCATACTCCTCTTGCTGCCAACACTCAACTCTCACTGTATGGAAGCTCTAAGTTCAATGATCCTGCCAAGTATAGAAGTGTGGTTGGTGCACTTCAATATCTTACTTTCACTCGGCCAGACATCTCTGTGGCAGTCAATAAGGTGTGTCAGTTTCTGCATAATCCATCGGAAGATCATTGGGCAGCAGTTAAGCGAATCTTACGCTACCTTAAAAATACAGTAAATTATGGCATGTTACTACGCTGACCCACAAATCTACATCTTCAGGTGTTTTCAGACGCAGATTGGGCTAGTTGCCCTGATGATAGGCGGTCCACCAGTGGCTACTGTATATTTCTTGGTGGTAATTTAATCTCCTGGAGTGCAAGAAAGCAGAAAACCGTGTCCAGGTCGAGTACAGAAGCCGAATATCGCAGTCTAGCCACTGCTACATCAGAAACAATATGGATAGAATCCCTACTTGGTGAGCTCGGAATCTCTATTACCTCATACTCTATGGTGTGATAATCTAGGAGCCACGTATCTTACTGCGAATCCAGTGTTTCATGCTCGCACGAAACATATAGAGATTGACTATCACTTTGTTAGAGAACGTGTGGCTCAAAAGCGACTTCAAGTTCGGTTTATCTCTTCAAAAGATCAAATAGCTGATATCTTCACCAAAGGCCTCAGCTCACCGCGTTTTCAGTTTCTAAGGGACAAGCTGACCATATGTTCTCCATGCTCAGCTTGAGGGAGGGTGTTGGACCAAGTCCACTCCTTATCGATATACTTCATCACTCATGTGTTCTTTATCTAAGTTCCTGATATCTAGCTTTTAGTTAACAAGTCTATGTATATCAATACCTCATGTACTTATATATATTCTTCTGTAGTTTTACACAGATATAATATAATTGTGAAACCAATACATTACTTGTTTCTACTCTATCAGTTTTTGTTGCGTTATTGTTTGAAGCATTTCTTTTAGTTATTCTATAAATGAAGCTTTTTCTTAATTTTATCTACATATGTTAAATGTGTGACACACCATAGTCTACATCCTGTATCCGCCACTGCCTGCAGCAGTATGATTTATGCAATACTTAAACGTGTATTGAGATAAAATGTCATTAATTGTTTTTATATTTGATGTTTAATTTTTCTGTACACATTAATATGTAAATATGTATTGAGATAAATGTCATTAATTATCTTTTTAAAACAATAATCTAATTTTGAAATGATATTTTTCTTTAACGAATCATGTTTATTAATTAATGTGCACTAAATAGACAAAAGATTCAGTTAAAGTCGTCCCCCCTGATACAAGTGGCTAACACTGCTGCATGGAGTAGTAAAATTAACTTGATATATAGGTCATTATGTGTTTGTATTCATGGGGTGCTATTTATATTTGCATGCATTAGCGTGTGAGACTTTACCAGCAGTCTCCCTATGTCATTCCTATTCTAATAATACTTAAAAAAATAAATAAATTATAAATTTAAATTAATTTCGTGCCTTCATTATCGTATCTGCTTAAAATTTATCATATGCCATCTACTTTATTTTTAATTTATTTTCTCTCAAATCATTAAGTCACGGCATATAATAATTGGCGCCGGCTCATAACCTTAGCCACCGTGCTTAAGTTCTTTAACTTGACCCAAGTTATAATTATTTATCTGCGTGATTTATGTTATCATAGAAATAAATATTATCACTGATATCATAAATATCGATAGTTATAAAAATAATATTATGAGTAGCAGCGTCAAATATTCCAAATTTTTATCGAATGATACGTCGCCGTGTGTGTGTGTGTTTTTTTTTTTGAATGCATGATTATTCACACCAATCTATTATTAGTAGTAGTTTTATAATCCATGCGAGACACGGTAATGCTATAAAATATTATGTAATTTTAGTAAATTTATGGGATATTTAAAAATTTAAGTTAGTAATAATCATGAGTTTAACATTTTTTTAATATTGTATCTACCATTTCAACAACTACTTAAATCATAGTTGACCTGATACAAAATTATGTTGTATTATTAATAATTTGACATCATGCATATCTATAAATATTCAAATGTCATTATTTTTTAATACATTTTATATTTTCTCAAATAATTCTACATCCACCTCAACAACTGTAATCACTTTTTTTGCTTAGACATCTAGCTTTGTCGATTTCGTGACAAATATTTCGATATTTTTTGTTGTATATGTTATTGTTTAAGAGAGATAAATGAACATATTATATTTTTAATAAAATTATAAAATATTAGTCAAATTTTACGTATATTGTGTTGATTTGTTGGTGATGTATACATTAACCAAATTTAGATTAATGTGTAATAATTAGAGAGATATTAATATGTAATAATGAGGGTGATTTTAATATGTAATAATTAGAGTAGGGGTTAAAATGTCATTTTATAGAATGAAAGGTATAATTGACTTTTTACATTGAATAAATCGTCTCAATTAATTCCGTAGTTGCTCTATTATATATACTAGCATAATAACCCGTGTGAGGCATGGGTCATTTTCTATAATTTTGTGTAATATATAATAATATTTTTCTTATTATCTATTTCTTAAAAAAAATTATGTAGTATATCAAGTATACCTAATATGACTGAATGAGTGAGTGCAAGTAGTATTCGTTAATGTTTGTGTACAAAAGACTACAAGTTAATACATAAAATAAACTAAAACTAAAACTTAATATATAAAATAAATTGGCTTTGTACCTACCAAAAGTAAGTTTTATATTCAAATAATATTGAAAATTTTACACGTTTAAATATATGTCACAATTTTGTAAGTTGTATCACGTATGTCTATTTGTGAGCATCTATTGCATAATATCAAAAGATAACTTTTATGAGAACTTCTAGTAGTTTGGCTTTCAAAATTTTTCCTTTTTTACCTGATATAAGCCTTCTCAATATAACTTATGTAATTGACTTCTTAATTGTTTGTTTTGAAAAATTATTCCGATAACAAAAATATGTTGTTTTATTATTGATATATCAATATTATATATATTATGAGTTGGTGAGATTGCAAAGCTGTATGAACAAGACGTGATAACTCAACACTAGAACAGGACAGGTAAATAATACTACGTCTACACAGAAATCAGGAAGAAATGAAGACAAGGCAAATACAAAGAATCAAAACATTATAAGAAGTTTTGAAGTATACTACAGGTCACTGAAAGAAGTTCATTAACATGTTCATGTCTCAGTGAAGAACAAGGTTTAAAGACTTTCAAGGTTTCAGGAGTGTTAAAGATTCAGTATAAAGTGTTACTAGAAGATTTCAGTGTTTGAAGCAATAAGGTTGATTGAAATGCTTAACAATGGATTGTATTGCTAATAATATGAAGGTCTGAGAGCGGAACTAGTCGTCTATGAACCAGACCCTTGCACTAGGCGTCAGTGATATGTGAAAGGAAACTAAGTATTATTGTTCAGAAAAATTGTTAAGTAAGAGGCTGTATACAAGGAAAGGCAGAAGTGAAATCCATCTATAAGTTGGTCCTGAAAATGCAGCTCTGGAAAGTATTGTGGCTTTAATGCAAGGGAGGAAAAGCCCAGGGTACTGAACTGTAGTTTGACAAGGCACGTGCCATGCACAAGGTGTCTCCTAGGGTTCCAGGGTCTTTTGTTTAAAAGTAAAGTTTATTTATAAACTTTAATCTATTTATTTTATAAACTTTAATAAAGTTTATTTTATAAATGGTTATAAGTTTGTTTTATAAACTTTAAAATAATTTATTTTATAAACTTTTATAATTTATTTTATAAACTTAAATTAGATTATAATATAAACTTTAAATA
>PHNY01074775.1:349-14384 GCA_003724115.2 Anethum foeniculum
TTTTTTAATTTTATATAACCAAGTTCCACGTATTTTTCAAAAATAATATGGACAATTATATTTAATTAAATATAATAATATTATAATTATTAGCAAACAACCAATTATCTTTTTTAACTAAAATGCACTATCAATTTAATTAAAATTACATTAAAATTTAATATAATATTGGAAAAAAAATCCGTGCATCACACGGGTTCTAAGCTAGTATATAATAATAGACGAAACATTGAAAGTTTGGTAATCAGTCGGTCGGTACGGTACATACTGAAATTACTTAATTACCCTTACTTAATAATTTTATTATTTTTACTTAATTATCCTTACTTAATTAGTATATAAACCAATTATCTTTTTAAGTAAAACATCTTATCTTTTTTATTTTCACCAACTAAAATATCTTCTTTCCCAAAATATCACGGCCAATTACCTTTCTTAAGTAAAACATCTTATATTTTTTACTTTCACCAACTAAACATCTCTTTTTTCCCGAAATATCACGGGCAGTTTTATTTAATAAAATATTAAAGTTACTAATAACTAACGAATTATATTTTTCTACTAAAATATATAACAATTTCTATTTCAAATAACATAACTTGCTCTTTTCTGAAAATAACACGGAGCAATTCTAATTAATAAAATAAAGTAATAATATTTTAATTAATAATAATTAATAAGTTTCCTTTTTCACCTAAAATACAATATATTTTTTTATATTTTCTAACTAAAATACCTTTAATTCTAAAAATATCACGACCATCGTATTAAAGCCAAAATATTAAAATTTTTTATTTTCAAATTTCGATTTTCAGTCATTATATTCAATAAAATAATAAATAGATAGTATAATAATTAATAGTAACTAATCAATTATCCATTTTAACTGAAATCTGTTAGTATATTAATTGTAAATAGAAATTATTTATTCATAAATATAACAACTTTTCTAAATTAAATTAGAGTAGTGCTAGAGGTACCAAATTGGGTACCAAAATTTGGTCCTAAATGATGTGGCATTGGTGAGTTACAATTTTGGATGTTTTTATTTGGGGAATTTATGTTAATGCAGGGGTTCACTATTATTAATTGAGTTGTAGCCAATCAGACCAAGACACGTGACATTTGAATCCATTTTGGGTATTAATTTGGGACCTCTAGAATTATTCATTAAATTAACCTATTAAAATCTGCCCGTACATTGCCCAAGATATAAACTAAGTATATATTAAAAAATGGATAATATATTTGTATAGGTGGCTTGAATTTTCGGTTAGGTTATTACACATACCGAATCCCAAACCTTAATTCTGTTGCCTCCCTTCTCTCCCTCCCTCATCTTCAAACTCAAACTCCCTCTAACTTCACTTCCTGTCCCTCTATATCTATAATTTTATACACACACTTGACCTCGTTAACCTTATCTCTCAATGTTGAGAGCCGTACTTCGCCAGTCCATATCAAACACAACTTCACGACTATGTGCGCGAATATCCTCCCGCCGCTTTTCATCAAAACGACACCGTTTCATCACTAACCCTCACCGCCGATCACTTCTCCGGCAACATCTCAGACTCATCCCAACAGCTAAACCTCCTCTATTCAACACACATTTTTGCCCTCTCTTTACTCGCGCTATTGCAACTTCTGCACCTCTATCTTCCCCAGGTGAATTTTAATGCAGTAGAATCTCGATTAATGAATTTTCGATAAACGAATAATCTCGATTAATGAATTTTCGATTATTGAATAATCTCGAATGAATAATCTCGATAGACGAATAATCTTGATAAATTGATAGAGTATTTTTTATGGAGGTTTAACTGTATATGTTTGTTTGTTTGTTTTTTTTTTCTTTTGGTAAATTTGAGGCTTTGTTGTTGTTGTTGTTTTAGATGTTTATGATGCTCCAGAGCAGCTCGGGTTTGAGAAAGTATCGGAGCAGTTTATTGAAGAGTGCAAATCAAATGCGGTTTTGTTTAAACACAAAAAGACTGGTGCTGAAGTTATGTCTGTTTCAAATGATGATGATAATAAGGTGTTTGGTGTTGTTTTCCGAACTCCCCCGTAAGTATTAATGCGTTCTTTAATTTTGCCTTTTTTTTTTCGTGGAGCTGAAGAAGTGGATTCTAATCTTGTGTAAATAATTTGGATTTCTTGAAACTTTTTACAATTGACTAAGATGTTAAAAAGATGGGTAAAAGTTGAATCTTTGGGTTAGGCTTGGGTAATCACTGATGAAAGATGTGAAGTTAGACAATGATGATAACTCGATAGCCTTGTAAAATGCTAAATGCTCCATAAGAGTGAGTTGTATATTGGAATTTGCAAGTGATGTCGTAATAGGAATTTGTTAAACTACTCAAAGAGAACCCTCTGGTGTTTATGTGATCTATTAATACCAAAGAAGCTAAATAGTGTTTGCTGTTCTAGTTAATTTTATGGTTAGCTCTAAGAATTCTAATACATTGGACTTGAGATAGGTCCTGTACTTGGTTTCTCGTTGGTCAACATCTTATCACTACATGTTATTGTTAATGCAGAAAAGATTCAACTGGAATCCCCCACATATTGGAACACAGCGTGCTGTGCGGTTCAAGAAAGTACCCCTTGAAAGAACCCTTTGTCGAGCTATTGAAAGGAAGCTTGCATACTTTTCTGAATGCTTTTACATATCCTGATAGGACCTGCTATCCTGTTGCTTCCACGAATGCAAAGGTTATAAAATTATACCAATATTTTCTTGTCATGAATGTTTACCAGGAATTTTCAAATAATGTGTACTTTATTTTGAATAGGATTTCTATAATCTAGTCGATGTCTACCTGGATGCCGTCTTCTTTCCTAAATGTGTGGAGGACATTCACACTTTTCAACAAGAGGGCTGGCATCATGAGCTAAACGATCCTTCGGAGGACATTATATATAAAGGTTTTATTTTTTTCCTGATCAATCTATACTTTCTTTCCACTGAAAGATTGTACTTGTAGTCTTAGTATTAAAACATTATGGATTTATATCAAAGCTGCTTCGTGCATATCTCAGGTGTGGTACTTAATGAAATGAAAGGTGTTTATTCTCAGCCAGATAACATATTAGGCAGAAGTTCTCAACAGGCAAGATTAAAAATTTATACTCTTGAACTTATTTCATAATTCCATAGGGTGATAATTCTTTCAAGCACACTTACATTATTTGGGTAATTTTATTTGCATGAACCTCAACTTTTCGGCATTGTTTGGAGTCTTTGGTAATTATATCTATTTTTGTATATACTGGATTGTATTTTATTGTTGTCAAAATAAACGTAGCCAGGTTGTTTCTTTCCTATATCAAATGACCTCTACATTACTTTCTACGCACGCACACTTTATAATTGTAATGCGTGTAACCAACCCGCACATGCGGTTTGATCAAATTTCCATACCACAACTGCACCGCGCAACACAAAATTCGCATAAACCACGCCACATAAATGCGGTGTGGTGCAGTGCAGTTTGTGCGGTTTAAATATTTATAACAATAATTATTAAAATAAAATATAAATAATTTTCGAATTTTGTGGAGATGAAAAATACTTGTAATACCGCAACTTTTTTATAATCTGCAATTTTTGATCTTGCTATCTGATGAAAGTTAGACATGTATATTTAACATAACATAGTAGCAAGGTGACGGTGAAAAGTGAGAATTTATAAAGATAGTAGACTAGTAGATGCTTTATAAATATATGAAAATAACACTAATAATAATAATAATAAAAAACTTCCACATAAATTTGTAATACTAGTGTTGTCCCAAGTATACTTCTAGTTGAATCATGGCGCTATCAAGTTGGTTGTAAACATTCAAATAAAAAAAAAATTGTGATATTAAAAACCACAATCACACCGCAAGAATTAAAAACTACACTTTGTGGTGTGGTGCGGAGCGGAGCAGGGTGAACAGTTTTTGCGGTTTGATGAACACCCTACATTTTCTTCTTTTCCAAACTTCCTGCTGTCATATATTATATATAATTAGCAGGAATTCATTGGTGATTTATAATTATAACACTATTTTCAACGATGAATTTGAATATCATGATTTTCCCCAAGTTCTCCAATGTCTTAAAAATGCACTTCAAAGTTTATCAAAACCTGGTTATGCAAAAAACTTTCTGCGTGTGAACTAGTAGTTTAACAAATTAAACACATAGAGGCAGTCTTACATCCACAGACTCACAGTCCTTTATGTTTTTTTTTTTTTTGTTTTATTAAGGGATCATTTGGCAAATCTGCATTTCATTTTTTGATGATTACAATTTCTGAATCATTATTCATCAATATGAATGTTAAGTAAGTTATTCGGCTAATCTGAACGACACAAGATTTTAAAAATTATATTAATTCAGAAGTCAAATATTATCATATTTTTATTGATTATCTAAATTTCTTATGACTGATATTACAAAAGAAGTCAATACTGATTCTAAAAGGAAGATAAATGTATAACAGCAAATAAATATAAAAATGACTTTGAAATTATAAATTGTTAGGTTGGCACAAAATAAAAATATTAATAATCATATATAACATAAAAAAAATTTGACAAGGAAAACCTAATTTTTATTTATTTATTATTATTAAACTTGTTATTATAAGTAATTAATAGTATAATAAAATCATATTAATAAATGGAAATAATCATGTAATATAAAATGAAGTGCCAGAGTTATGGAGGGTTAGTGGCAAATTAATGTACATGAATGGTTTAGGGAGCATTTTTTCTCTCAGTCGGTAAGAAGAAAGTGGGCTTGTTCAGAAGTCAATAATGAGAAACAAATGATCTTAGCTCTTCTGTATCCTTTCATTCATTTCAGTTAAGTCTGTTAAGCTATAAACAAATGGCCCCTAAAGGTCATATATTCATTCAGATAAAAATTATATGTTACTGCAAATTGATCGTGAAGTCTCGGAACTTTCATTTTCATGGTTGGTTCATCTTGTTTTTATATGTATGGGTTTATGGTTTGATGGTTGATAAAATTGTTGCTTCGATTATGGATTCTCAAGTAGTAGGTTATGCAATGTTACTGATTGTTGCACTTCTGCTCAGGCTGTTTTTCCAGACAATACTTATGGCGTTGATAGTGGCGGTGATCCACTAGATATTCCCAAACTCACATTTGATGAATTTAAGGTTTGTTGCACACTTTCATGTTCACTGTTTGAAGATGTATCGAAGTTGCATGTTGTGATATACTCTATCATGGTTTGCATTTAAACAGAAGCAATATTGGGATCACATCAAATTTATTAGTGATAGGTACATTAATATTTAAATACTTAAGCAACACAATTCACCACCGTTAATGAAAAAATGTAGGGACGACAATGAACTAGAAAAAACAATAAAGACAACTGAGCTAGCCATGTTGCTCTAACAATTCAGAACGATTCCAAGTTGCCACAACATGCATTTTTCGCTATGTATACTGGTTAACTTTTATGTGACCTTAGTTTGTGTACACACCATATGCAAAATATAGCTTTGGCCTATTGGATTAATTGTGGTTCTGTTTTTTTATACGTTGCAGGAATTCCATCGTAAATATTATCATCCCAGTAACGCCAGGATATGGTTTTATGGAGATGATGACCCAATTGAGCGCCTGCGTATCCTAAGTGGTATTTGTTATGTCAATTCATTTCTTGTAGCATTTTCCATTTTTGCATTGGTAACATGTGCTTGAGAGGGATGTTAAATTCATAGGGTAAAAGATGTTGCAGTTCTCGCAGGACTGTCAAATGCCTAGTAATTACTTATCCTCTGTCACAGATTCTATGCATACTTAGGCGGCAGAGGATTGACGAGCACTTTTTCATCTAAAGGGAATCAAAGCAATTTCCTATGTAATATTATCGTGTATAACTAGTTAACATTAAGCAATATTTTTCCTTTTTATATTAGGGTTTATATGATTGGAAAATGCTAAAGGTCCCAAATTGGTACCCAAAATGGATCCCCAAATGCCACGTGTCATGGTCTGATTGGCTGGAAAGCAATTAATAATAATGGACCCCCTGCATTTACATAAATTCTACCAATAAAATTATCCCAAATTGTCACTTCAGCAATGCCACATCATTTGGGACCAAATTTTGGTACCCAATTTGGTACCTCTAGCACTACTCTATATGATTTATCCCTTAAAGTTTGGAATAAAATACATATAGTTAAGGTAGAAAATTGTAAATCCGTACCCTTAAAGTTTGACGCTTCTGCCCTTTCTCAATTATACCACTGTCTCTATCATCCTATATACTTAGCAATCTTTGTTGATGTTGGCTCTTATAAACTTGTGGAATAGAGATCCATCCCTCCTCAAGTAAAATGAACAACCATAAGAATAGCAATCACCGGTATCCCAAAAAATGTAATCCTTAATTAATTCTTATAATGTTCTCTAGGCTAACAACATGACAATAATTACTCTATACCAATTATCACAGAGGCTTGCGGAAACACTAACCAACGTCTTACTTCGCTTTCGCGTTTCAACTCATTTCCCTCGGTGAAGCCTAGGGGTTGTTTACTTCACCAGTTTTCCAGAAATCTTTTGTAAGAAAACAAAAAAAAAATCTGAAAATATGTTCAACTTGGATATTTTATAAAATGAAAACTAGAAAAATGGAAAACACGGTTTTTTAATTTATAATTAGGAATGAGAAAAGTGTGGAAAACAGCTTTGTACTGTTTTCTAATCTAAGGAAACAGAAAACACTGTATACTTAGCCCACCCACCCACGTTCTAACCCTAATACACACGATAATCTGTTTTTTATGCAAAACATACATGACTATATTAATATTATTGTTATAAAAAAGTCAAAAAATACTAGTATAAAATTTGAAATATATTATTATTGTTAACATAATAATACATAAAAGATAATAGATTATGCGAAGTTTGAAAAGTACATAAAAAATTATTGTTTAATTTAAAAATCAGTATTTATATATACATATATATGTATATATTATATATGTGTGTATATATATATAACATTAGCTTTAACAGTTGTTCATAATATAATTTTTGTTGACAATATCATTATTGACAATTGTTCATTGTTTACAAAAAGAATTATTTATTTTAACTTGAGAAGTATTCATATGTGTTTTCTATTTTTATTTTTAAGTTAATTTGGAACATATTTTCCCATTTTTCAATAGTTTTCTTAGAAATAGAAAATTGAGAAAATTTGGAAATAGAAAACTGGAAAAATTTTCTGCAAGTAAACAGCTCCCTAGTCTCCTGGAACCCTGAAATATGATTAATAACACAACACACTTCAACTAGAAAGAGACATCAACAATTTACGGTTCCTCTAACCCTTTTATTGCCTCAAAAGGAAACGTAACAGCTTAGGCATGATGCCCTACAACTGTAGCCTACTAGTTCTTAGCTCTTCTCTAGAATAGTGCTACATTATTCCTCACAATGTGTTAGTGCTCTACATCTATAGTACTTTCTTATGAATGATTAATGGAATGAACAAGTGTGTAGGGAGCTCATGGGCTTTAGATAGACTTGAGGCCATCCAAACTTTTGTCCTTTGATGATGTGATGCCAAAATCTGCGAGGCATCTCCGTTAACTATTTTTCTTTGAGAAAAACGACACTCAATGCTAAGTCAAGTATATGTTGAGCCCTATCCTTGACCTTACTCTTTTGAGAAGATATGCCACCTCAGGATCATTAAACCTCTTTACTTCCTCTCCGGGTAGAAGATATGTTACCCCGTATCAATCATATCTTACTTTTTATAAGATATGCATATCCAGTTACTGATACATCATACATGTACAAGTGTATGTTCACCTTGCACCTTGGTCATGCCTGCATCATGCTCCAACCCATATGTAGACTGCCTCCTCAAAGCTAATTGCATGATAGAAAGATGAATCTGCTGTACTCCACCTGCGGACCTCTTCTGGCTTCTGCCATGTCATGTCTGTTGTGCCATGCTGCTGGTCTACTCCAGAATCAAGTGTTCTACCAAGCCATGTTCTCTGTGTGTGCATCCTCTTGCTGTCTTTGGCCTCAGTCAGTTCAACCTGTGCAAATGTCTCCAAGTGCCCAACTCATTGTAACGCCTACTCTGCCACTTTAGCGCATTTTCCTTCAAATCGCTGTGACTACACTTTTTGTTTCTGGTTTTGATGTCCTCGGCCTCTGTCATCTGCTCCGTGCCTCAACCTGTTCAAACTATGCAAATGTCTCGAGTGCCCAACTTCATCCAAACCCCAAGTTTTGCCACTTAGCACCTTTCTCTTTGCAACATCATTAAGTATTAAGCAGCATGTTGGCTAGTAAGCCACTCCAATGCCCTATGTCTGTTTGACCCTAGGCTTAGCCTCGCTTGTCACGTTAAAGCCCAACAGAGACATGGTTTCATGGTGTAGTTAGCCTGGGAGAGGCCGTGTACATATGGGTCATGGTAGAAGCATGGTGCAGGCATGCAGGTTGAAGGGGTTCATATGCTTATACATATATCATGTATGGATTATGCATATTTTGATATGATATGACATATTATAATTGATATGTCCTAAGGCATATTTTTTTTACTTGGAGAGAAGGTCAAGAGGACGACCCATCATTTCTGTTACGAGTTTAGGAAACGGTCAGCCAGGCTTGAACTTAACCAAGGGGAATTGGAGAATTGGTGGATTTACGAAGGCAAAAATTTTGGCACTGGTTAGGGGTTCAAAAATAGTCTACTGAAGTCAACACCAACAATCGTTAAATGGAATGTAGAGCTTGTGTTTTGAATGCATCCCAACATTTGTAGGCAGTTAAAGCACATGAAATAGTCAGTAGTACACCATTCCACCTTAAGACAAGTAGGAGTATAAAGAAGCTTAATGCATTTCAAGTTCCCACTGTGTGGACAACAGTGGAGAACTATTCAAGCACTAGTCACATGAATCCTCTATTGGCATGAAACATATTGGCACTTGGCACATTAATAGTATAAGTTGGAAAATAAGAACCGGCAAGTCTTGGTACCGATTGATTAGTGGTACTTGATAATCCTATTCTTACCTTCTAAAAGAGTGGAAGCAGTATACCTGTGGAAATCATATTTCAAACTATGGAACTGCATATGATACCAACAACTGAGACATATTTAGATACAACAAAAACTTGCATGCGTAGATACCAGGGTTATATAGGAAGAAAATATAGAAAAATAAGTCTATAAAGGTGGGGTCTGTACATCCTGAACTTTATAGGCCTGGAGGTACGATATTGTGCATTGAGGGTTGATGTGTATTTTCGGCCAAATTTTATGGTCCCAAACAGTATTTTCCCTTTTTAATACAGTATATAGGATCATATAAGGGTAAGGGCCTAGGCAGAGCCTCTACGTAGAAATTTAAGAACAATCGTATAGTTGATTTGCAGTTTTAATGTATATATGCATTATGCAGTATTATTGGTGAAAATTCTCCCCCCCCCCACCCCCCCATACTTGATTTTTACATAGGTGTGGATCACTATCTTGCTTATGTGGTTATATAATTGGAAGCTTCGAGATTAGTTGCCTTTAGCATATCCCATTTTCTTTATGATATTATAAAATCTAATATTAAGTGTGGAAATAACTTAGTTTGACACTTCTCATGTTCAATTGCAGAGTATCTAGATATGTTTGATGCGAGTACAGCTTCCGACGAATCAATAATTAAACCTCAGAAGCTATTTTTAGAGCCAGTAAGGGTAATTAAGAAATATCCTGCCACTGAAGGTGGTGAATTGGGAAAGAAGCACATGGTTTGCCTTAATTGGTTGATATCTGATAAACCGCTTGACTTGGAAACTGAGCTTGCCTTTGGTTTCCTGGACCATCTATTGTTGGGAACTCCTGCTTCTCCTTTAAGGAAAATCCTTCTTGAAAGTAGTTTGGGAGAGGCCATAGTTGGAGGAGGAGTTGAGAGTGAATTACTTCAGCCCCAATTTAGCATAGGATTAAAAGGTGTTTCCGAAGAGGATATCCAGAAGGTTGAGGATCTAGTAATGAATACACTGAAATCTTTAGCTGAGACGGGTTTTGAAACAGATGCTGTGGAGGCATCTATGAATACGATAGAGTTCTCTTTGAGGGAAAACAACACCGGGTCATCTCCTCGTGGCTTGGTTTTGATGCTTCAGTCCATTGTAAGAATGCTATTGTATAGTGCTGTTGTTTAAGAATCCAGGTCTACTTATTTTTCCGCCTTGATTTTGGAATGAATTCTTATTAGATTTGTGTTTTAGGGGAAATGGATATATGATATGGATCCATTTGAACCATTAAAATATCAAAAACCGTTGATGGCTCTGAAAGCCAGGATTGCTGAGGAAGGCTCCAAGGCTGTTTTTGCCCCATTGATAGAGAAATTTATCTTGAATAATCCTCATCGTGTAACCATTGAGATGCAGGTAAAATAAAGGCACAAACTTCTCTTATAGGTATGAAGCACGTTTAAATTTGAATTGTTAAATTGCAACTTCTGTTGTTTTTATCAGCCTGATGCTGAGAAGGCTTCTCGTGATGAAGCAGCTGAGAGAGAACTCTTGGATAATTTAAAGGCTAGTATGACTGAAGAAGATCTTGCTAAATTGGCTCGTGCTACTCAGGAGCTACGATTAAAGCAGGAAACCCCTGACCCCCCTGAAGCCTTAAAGCGTGTTCCGAGCCTATCTCTTCAAGACATACCTAAAAAACCTATACAGATCCCAATTGAGGTACCTGTAGTTGTACATTGCATGTATATCTAATTTTATTAAACCAAGATAATCTTGTTCAGATGTTCTTACGAACTTGGGGAATCGCAGATTGGGAATATTAATGGGGTAAAGGTATTGCAGCATGACCTCTTCGCTAATGATGTGTTATACAGTGAAGTTCTGTTCGACATGAGTTCACTAAAGCAAGAGCTTCTTCCTCTTGTGCCTTTGTTCTGGTGAGTCGCAAATATTTATATGCTCTGTGATTATATAATATTATGTAATTTTAAAAATGAATTTTGTGCTTGAGACTGAGTACGGCCTTCCTTTTTTAATGATTGAGTTCTGTCAATCTCGGTACCTTTTTTATATTTCTACCAGCTCCGTAGAATACGCTTCTTCACAATTGGTTAGTTGTCGGGTTATATGACCCTGTTAACCAGAAAGAGAACAAAATCCAATAGTACTTTTGATCTATGCATTCAATTATGAAAAAGGAACAGTATATCATATGTTACACTTGCCCCATCTATTATTATAGTTTTTTAGGATTGCAAGACATTTAGACTTTTGGGGGAGATTAAAACTGTTAGTCTGCTGTGGACTGTAAGCATGTATTTTAGACAACAAAATCATTGCTATTGACAAAGTATATTTGACAAATGAAATTTTTATTTTTGTGAAGTTAAAACTAATGTACATGAGTGGTCACCTACATATTCTTATTGTTGTATAAATATATGCATGGATATTCTAAATTTAGTTTGGTGAATTGTTGACAGTCAGTCTCTGATAGAGATGGGTACGAAAGACATGGAATTTGTACAACTCAATCAGTTGATTGGAAGAAAAACCGGAGGAATATCAGTATATCCATTCACATCATCAGTAAGAGGCAAAGTTGATCCATGTAGCCATATGATTGTTCGAGGCAAAGCAATGTCTGGGCGCACTGAAGATCTCTTTAACCTGGTATACTTTCTTTTACATACTTAAAAATACTTGTATTATTAGCTGACAACTTTATATAGGCTCCTGGATTTGTTGATGAACTATTTTTCTTTTTTGGGCGTGTTAAAGTGAGTTAATTTAGTTGAACATTGAAGACTCGTGCTTCTAGAGCTCAAATAAATATATTACCAAACCTCAGTAATAGATGCATGTTTATGTATATAATACTACAATATGTACACACATTTATCGTGGATGAATTGCCAAACAGGAAAGTTAAAAGAAGATTGATATGTATGATTTTATTTGACTTGATATTGAGCATCAAACATCTCAAGTTGCATAGTGACAATAAATAAAATGTTGATTTTGAACCAACTTTTATCTCCCTGTTCCCCTTATGGGTGATGAATTTTTAGTAAGCTTGGTTTTGTTTATATGTGATGTTTTACAGTTTTTCTTTATCATGAATTAGGAATTTACCAGGGGAGATTAACTATATTAGGGCTTTTATTAACATAGTCATGCAAGATTGCAAGGAGATGCTGCTAGTTTGCTCAAGTATTGACATGTTGAATTATCAATATGCAATATTTTATCCAAGAGACTGGCTACCCTGGGTAGAGCTTTTAGAATTTTTCTGTTCTTTTTTCCAGGTATATCAGGAGGGTGGGGATTTTGTGTAGTTAGTTTGTTGTAGCCACTCTCTGGCATTCAGTTTAGTGTAATGGATGATGCAGAAAATTTAATATAAGTGGCTTGGTGTATACTTCCATGTAATATAAATGTAGGAACTATCTGTGTACATTAGGGACTTAGGAAGTTGGTTCTCACTCATTCAAGGTCTCTGTTTCAGGCAAACTAGTTCCTGCATTTTGTGGATCCTTAAATATCCTTTTCACTGTAAAGTGTTAGTACTGTAAATCTGATTTACTACAAGGAAAGGAGAAAATTTCCTCTCCGATTTTAGATTATTAACTGACTACAAAATTAGTTGAAACACTTGAAAAGTTCTTGGTTTAATGATATACACATATGACTATAAAATTTAAAGCTATGCATGATATTTTTCAACTATCTGTAGTTAAGACCTAGAAAGCAGGGGTGCGGCACTACCTCCACGTACTGCACTCTAAATACGTTCGGGTGCGGGGGTGCGGCTGATACGTAAGGGGTGCGCCACCTTGGCGTGTCCCCGTATTTCACAGTTCAGATTCGTGGGGGTGCGGAAAGGGTCGAGACCGTAATTTTTTTGGTTGACTTTTACATACCGTGTCAATTAGAGGAGCCCTAATCTGAAGTTAGAGAGGAGAGATGACTGAGCCCTAATCATTTCCCTGCACCCGCACCCGTGCTTCCTAGGTTAAGACCTATCTAATATAATGC
Source organism: Anethum foeniculum (assembly GCA_003724115.2). Lineage (NCBI taxonomy): Eukaryota > Viridiplantae > Streptophyta > Magnoliopsida > Apiales > Apiaceae > Anethum > Anethum foeniculum. The sequence continues at coordinate 13,449 of PHNY01074775.1, forward strand.
GGAGTAGAAATAGGACTATATCGACATTTCTACCCCCATCACATCACTTGTTACATGTTTTATGTCACTGTTACTATCATACTGATCTGCACAGTAAATTGGAATATATATGATGTCGTAGTTGCACCACTTATTAGTTTACTCATGATTCAACAGCTGGGTACTTTTTTTTTCATAGAATCGATACCAAGTTCTTTCTAATCATGGTTTCCATGGATGACAACTGATGCCAGCTCATTTGCAGAGGCATTATTCTGGCCTACTTTATTTAAGAAATAAAACATTTAGAATTGAGTCGGTCATAAATTTATTATTCTTTGTGCATATATCTCATTTTACTGCGCCACATAATCTGCCATATTACTCTGCAGAAGTTAATAATAAAAGATGTCCTACTATAATGTCTGTAATAAACTGTTTTCTGTAATTTCTGAAAAATTCTACACAAGAAAACTGATTTAATGAACATTTTAACTGTAGATCAACCGAATTACCCTAGATGTTCAGTTCACAGACCAAAAGCGTTTCAAGCAATTCATTTCCCAGAGCAAAGCTCAAATGGAGGTATTTGTTGTTTTAATATAATTGGTGGTACTTTTACCCTGCCCTTTTATATGATCAAATGCGATGTGTTTCAGGACCAACTGCAAGGCAGTGGTCATGGCATTGCGGCTGCAAGGATGGAAGCAAAGTTGAATGTTGCGGGGTGGATAAACGAACAAATGGGTGGTATAAGGTATATATTGACATACTATATATATATATGTGTGTGTGTGTGTGTGACATGTGACTTAGTCAGAAACTCTGGCAACAAATTTTACAGAACAGAAAAAAGAATTAAAGTTCTGGCATGAACTTTTGCCTTTATACTTAACCTGCTGGTTACTTTTCTTCTGAAATGACTTAGGCTCTGTTGTTGGGGGGGGGGGGGGGGGG